>JAQZBX010001161.1:0-87699 GCA_029593785.1 Cabassous unicinctus | reverse complement strand
AAAAAAAAAAAAAAAAAAAAAAGGCAGTGCAGAATTCACAGCTATGCATGTAGATATATTCTAGTTACTTCATCCACAGCAATACTGAAAAGGAAAATTATAAACAGATCTGTGCACCAAGAGTTCAGGAAGAAGTTGAAGAGTCTATGTCTGGAAAAAACAAACAAACAAAACACAAAAACTCGAACATGTGAACGCACACAGGCTTAGCCTGCTGTGTTTCTTGGCAAAAGGACAAGTGCTATTCAAGGAGAATCAGGACCCTGACTCTCTTAAGATTTAAAAAAAAAACCAAAAAAACAAAAACAAAAAAACCTAAAAAGTGACCAGGAAACCATATCAGGATACCACCAAAAAGTTTGAAAAACTATATATCTTTTTTATGTGTGAAATTTTTATGAGGTACACTTTTTTTCTAAATAAGATACACGATATGTACTGATGCTGCCAGAGATGGAACGTACTCCAATTCTGCTTATGAGTTCTGTATAAGAGACTAGATCTTCAGCACGAAGAAGAAATAAATGAATTACAAAGAAGAAATAAATGAGTTACTATAAACAGTCCTAAGACTAACAGGCAGACTCAGAGGTGGACATGTAATACTTTGTTGCAAATTGCTTCAGCATACCATCACTGACTTCCCCATTAGGCAACTTCTTTCTTCTTCAAGGTATAAGACAAGGAAACATAAGCATGCAAACACAGGGGAGCATGGAGCTTTCAACTCTTAACATGTAAAAGGAATACCAGAAAAGGAAAATGGTGCACAGATGCATGCATCCAGTTTGGGATCCATTTTTTTCCAGGAATCTTTCAAAGATGTTAATTACTCAACTACATTTCAAAACCCCAATGGCTTTAGCTAGCAAATTTAGAAGGGAAAAAAAATTAACCCTAGTGACTGGCTTTCTGGCTATACAATTTGCCACCTCTTAGACACCTCCTGAATGTCAAGACAGCTTACGTCACACACATCTTTGCAGATGTGAAGCTAGGTAAACACTTCATTCCCACCTCTAAAATCTTCTATCTGTGGCAGCAGTAGAAATGACACAGTCACCCATAAGTCATGTCACCTTCCTCTTTAATCTGTTCGCTGATGCGCATCCATCCTAGACTAGCTGAGTATATACCTGAGAAACATTAGTGTTAAAATATTGCCCTTTACAAAGACTGGTAGATGGGGCAAAAGTGCAGAAAGCAACAGTTTTCCATGGTTTCAATGTTAACGTCACAGTTTTTAGAGCTCCCGGTACCACAAGACAATCCACAATGAGGACAAATCCTGCTCAGATGAAACCCAAATCAAATAATTCATCCTTCTACAGACCACACTAATGATAGCTTGAATGGTTCACAGGTTTCAAAACCCTAGTGTCCGACGAAAGTCATTAGTTTGCTAGAAAGAAATATGTACAATTGTTAAAGGGACTGTCCAGGGTATCGTCTATAATTATTCCAGTTAGCTTGGTATCAATACTTTGCCTATGGCTGTTATTTGGTTCAATGGCAGAATAAGGCGACACTTTTTAACAATTTGCAATTGAATTCTCCTCACACACACACACACTTACACACACGCACGTGCGTGTGCACACATCAGGCACATGACCCAAAAAATACAAAACAAAAGCATAGAGGGCTTTGGTGAGAGGGGAGGGATTCTAAATAAATAAACATCTTTACAGATAAATCACTTGGATTGCAGAAATATCACTGAGGTTTTTGAGAAGGCCGTGCAGAAGTTTGCATGCTAGAAGATAACTTTTTTGAGGATTTCTCAGCAGACTGCCTGCCACCAGATGAGGGAACTCCAGAATCTAGCTGGGATGACTTGGATCTATGAGCGGACAGAAGGGAATGTTTAGCAGAAGCAGGATCCTTGGAGATAAGCTGCTCTTTTCCAACTGCATTGGCATTTGGCTGCTGGGAACCTGGAGGCTGGTGGCCTTTCTCTGACTTTTCATCCACTGCACCCTTACAGACCAACTTGCCAGAACCCCCGCCTGCCTTTTTGGAGAGCAAGGTTGTCTTGCCAAGATCTGTTGACCGCCGGGTTTCTTTCTGTCTCAAGGCTGACTTGAAGAAGGACAGTCCCTTGTCCTCAGACTTGCTGTCCCTCTTTAGACCAGACTTCATGCTCGGGTTGGGGGACCGCAGACTGGCCATGGAAGAGCTCCTGACATGCTTTCCATCCCCTCTGCTCTCCCCAACTCTGGCCTGACTCACCCGAGGGGAGTTGGGTTTGGAGACGGAGGTGACACTGGTTCTGTCGGAACCCAGGCTTTGTCTGGAGCCCTCCCTACTTAGGCTTCTGTCTGAAGTCCTGCTCTTCCCGGGAGGAAAGGGCCCCCTCGTGGCCCCCGGGGCTTTTTTGGCAGATGTGGAGGAAGTAGTATAAGCGAGGGAAGAAGTGGGCTTCTGCTTCTGTGGTGAAGGAGAAGACGTAAGGTCCTGGGATTTAGGTGATGACTCCTTTTTGGGTTGGGCAGGGGCAGGGGATGAATGACGTCTACTGGCCCTGGAAGAAGAGTCTGCTTTACTTCGGGAGCGGGAGGGCTTTATAGAAACTTTGACAGAAACAGGAGAAGAAGGGGATGTACTTGAAAGAGATGATTCCTGGCTTGCCAAGACTGGTCTCCCCTTCCGCAAGCTTTTATCTGGCTCAGAAGTGCCTTTGGAGCTGGGAGATCTCTTGGTTGTGCTCTCTGGTTTCTTTGCAAGTGAGCCTGAGAGGCTTGAAGGTTTCACCTCTTTGACTGGAGAGCTGTCTACAGAATCACTCTGATCCACATAAGCAATCTGGTTATTGTTATCAAATGGATCAGAAATGGGGGGCAAGCGATCCCCTTGTGCTGAGTTTTTGTTCTGTATGTCTACAAGACTGGACTTCAATTTGCGGGTGTCTGATTCATCTCTGAACACACCTTCCATGACAGCCAGAGGAGCTCGACCCACAGTCTTGTGCTCATGTCGACTGTGACTATCGCTTGGTTCCTGGTAACTGCTAGAAAGGTTCCTCAAGCTACCAAAGCACGAGATGGAGACCTTGTCATCCACCGCCTCCCCAATCTTCTCCAAGGTGGAGGCAGACGTGTGAATTGGAGAGTCCCCTGAGAATCGGGAAGGAGAATTGGAGCGCATCTGCAGCTTAGCAGAGAGGGACCAAGAAGGTCTAATGCAATTTTCGTTGACGGCCAAGGGGCTGGTGACAGATGATCTGGATGACAAGCTTTGACGCTGGACACTTCTCACGAATGGTCGTGTTGAGAAGCCTCCTGAATACAACAAAGAGAACACCATTAAGTCAAACCAACAAAAAAGTTCTATTTACACTTCAGATACTGAAGACAAGCCTCATAGAATGGGAGAAGCGTGACCTTTGGAGTCAACATGCCTGGGATCGAGTCACGGTTCTGTCGTGGACCAGCCATTTGACCATAACTTTTCTGAGCCTCAGTTCCTTCATCTATAAAACAGGGATAGTCTAACTCAAGGAGGTTGGCAAACTAGTCCCTTTACCTTACCTTCTTGCTCTAAATCAGCCATCAGCAAATTTTTCCTGTAAAGACCCAGACAGTGTATACTTTAGGATTTGTAGGCCAACTACTCGACTCTACCATGAAAGCACAAAAGCAGCTATAGATGACACATAAACAAATAAGCATGGCTATGCTCCAATAAAACTTGATTTACACAAAAAAGAAAGCACACCAGATCTGCCTGTGGTCTATAGTTTACTGACCCCAGTCTAACTCACAGGGCTACTGTGAGAAATAAATAAAACCGTAGCAGTCCTGTGCCCAGCAGGACACTTGGCACTCCACAAATGCTCAATAAATGTGAGCTACTGATCCAGCTGCTTCATCTATTTGGGGCTCATAGAAGTGAAGTGTCTTGCCCAAGACTGCATAAATAGTTAGAGGCAGAACTGAAGTCAGAACTCACAACCCCTTGACCCCCACTCTCTATTACATGTAAGTTGGCCTGTTCTTGTGGATTATTAAAGTGGATCAGTGGAAAGAACTAAAGAGACTTGGACACAATATATTCCTATCCTAAGTGTCTTAAAACTTCCAAAGAAAATATTCAAAATGAAACTCTATACACACTTGATACTATAACTGTGGTAAATATAAAACTCTGTATATAAGATCCTAAGGGATAGGCCCTGTTCTATGGGTACCACAGAGCACCACTCTTTTAAGCATACATGATATGCTTAAAAGGATATTGATTTCACCAACAACGCTGTTGAAAAACAGAGTGGGGGCAAACCAGAGCAAGGCTTATTATTAAAACAACTGTGATTTTAAGTTTAAAGGCTGCCTTGAAAATAACTTCTACCCAAACAAGCAAAGATGCACTAGTCATTTTTTCATAGAATGTCAAGAGCTGAAAGAAGCTTAGCAATTATTGTCCAATATTCTTATTTTACAAATAAACAAACAAGCAGAAAAGGTGGCAAAGCTGGAGTACAATGAAAATCCCCTAGTCTACCATTCTTCTTCCCACCTCCTGCAATTTTTCCTCCATTTCATTTTCTCAGAATTATCCATCATCACTAGAAACAGATTATAGCGATCGAAATGTTGGCTGCAGAATGAGACTTGCTGGAAGATGAGTCACCGTCCTCATTATAGAAGCTGAGCTCACTCTCTCCTCCTTCCAGCTCTCGGTACTTCGGCTGGCTGATCCTTCCCATACCACCTGGGTCCCCGTTAGAACTAAGGCCTGTCTGCCTATTAATGCTGCTTCAGTAGTAAGTGAAGGGGGAAAAAAAAATCAGAGTTCAATTTTTAGCAGATTTTCCAAGCTTTTATATTGCGACTATCTTCAGAAATCTGAAAACTACCTCTATGCAGAGACAAGTTTTTGTTTGTGCTTCTGTACTGAAATGAACATGCCACAAATTCCTCTTTGGGCAACAGTGTGGTGGGAAGGTAAGAAGCATCTTGGACAAAGAGTGTCAGGGATCTCTGTGACTTCTCATCAGGGGGCCCTGCGCAAATCACATAACCCTCTCTGAGACCCCTCAGAGCTACTCTGAGGATTTTAAAATGTACTTTGAAAAAATGTATATACATTGTTATACAGGGTGAAAGCTCCAGCCTCCACATTAGACTTTAAAAGTGGAAAATATGAAGTGGAAGGAGAAAGTCTTAGGTCTTGGAGAAAAAGCAAAGACCCTATTTCTACAAAATGTTACTTATTATGATTATAACCCAGCTAAGTAGTCCCACTTTCTGTAATTCCTTTTGAATTCTCCCACGGTCTTCTTAGAACTTAGTTCCTAAATATAAGAGGCCTTGTACCTACGTCCATGAGTTGCCATTTTTGAAATCTGTTGCCAAAACCCACACCCACCATCATCTTCACTCCTTTCTCCGGTCATCTCCATGGACTCTGAGAGCGAGGCCAGGGAGGTGCGTCTGGAGGAAGCTGCAGAGGTCACACTGGCTTGCTTGCTCCCTGGGAGCCGGCTCACCCAGTGTTCACACAGGGATGAACTTGTGGAACCTGCAGAAAAGAAAGTGGGCACAGGGATCAGGCCAGAATACCATGGTCAGCTGTGTTCACACAACCTCGCGAGCGTCCTGCTACTTGAGCTGGGGGCAGGGAGGCTGATGTTCTCACCAAAGTCAGCTTTAACTCCCAGATCACACCTTATGCCTGCTAAGGTATCACCAGCTAAGACAAAAACAAGAAGAGCAAGTTCCTGTACACATGATGTTTGTAGTAGCAAAACTCAAGTATGGGGATGACTACTTCATAATGCAAAGTCCGTCCAAGTCTTAACAGTTGCCAGTACAATAGAATATAGACAATCATTCATACATTCATCCATCCTACAAATATTTACTAAGCACCTACATGCCAGGCACTGGTCTAAACACTTGCGGTAATATTTCTTACCAACATAGAAAGGGAGAAGAAAAGGACAGTGAAAGTATAGTTTTATCTTGGCCTGTTTTGTGGTTAGCCAATTTCACAATATTAATACACAAACGTATCACATACACACACAATTTATACAGCTATATGTCAACCTGTTCTGCCTGTTCCACAGATGCTCTGTAATATTACGGCAACAGAGCCTACTCTTGAAATTCAGTACAGGAAGCTGCATAGCTATCTCTAGCAGACCTCAAGAGGCCTTCTGAGCACATCTTAGATTCTGGAAAGCACTGAGGGAAGGCAGAAGAGCACAGGAGTTCCCACTTTCTGTTAAGTAAGTAAGCAGTTAGAGAGAGAGCCAGGTGCACTAGGCAGGACTTGACTCTAGCAACAGGGTGGCTCTGCTTGAGTGATGCTTCCTTTCAGCTGCTTCAAACTTAGCCCTCGCAAGCTTTAAGAGGAGCAGAGGTTAATATTCCCTAACTTGGTCACACATGATCACATTCCAGTCCTGTTATATTCTCTCAAACTCAGCCACTGCATTAAGCACGCATGCCCTTGTTTGCATCATTTGTGGGTGCAACCATATCGTGCGTGGGTATTGGCTCCTGCATTTATTAAACACAACAGGCTAATCCCATCAGGCTAAACCCAAGCTATTTCATATCATTATAGCCCCCAATCATTCCCCTAACAGAATAGGCCAATCTTCTTACTGGAAAAAGGAACTGTTTCTGAAATGGTGCCTTACACTTTCTAAAATGTTTTGGAATACATTTACCTAATCTGATGCATACAATGACTCCAATGAGGTAGGTATTATCATTGCACCCATATTCAGATGGGATGTGCCCCAAGACAACCCAATCAAAGAGTGACAAAGCCAAGTCTCAGTTCTGCTTCCAAATCCCCAGACTCTCAACTATGAGAGCAGCAGGCCATGCTGCTTTTTAGTTCATTTGTTCACTTATTCCACACGTAATTGTCGAGAGCTTCCTTGGAGCCATGCTCTACTTCCACCTCTACATGAAGTCTGAGCTGGGACACAGCTGCTCTCACATGTCCACCCTCATTGCCTTGACAGCAAGCATTTTGTTTTCCAGATTAAATGCAAATGTGAGAATTAATCATATCAGACTGACAGAGTCATGAGACTTCTGCTCTAGAAAAAGCTGCCCAGGAATAGAGTGGGCCTTACCTGCCACTGAGCTGTTGGCAGACCACGAGGGTATAGCCGTCCGCCTCTGGTAGAACAAGATGTATGCTGTCTGTGTGCAGACCTCGTCTTCTGACAGCTGCTGCACATCACTGTCATCAAAGCAGTACCAGAGACCATCCACAGAGTTCTTACAGTACGCTGCCAAAAAGAGCCGCCATCAGTACCAGGTGTGGCTGTACTGCAATCCACTTTAACCACACAGACACCAGCTCTCTGGTTCATATAATTAATTCAAGAACTTCCTAAGGCTGCATATAGTAACATATAACAGTTGGAAAAAAAAAAAAAAAGGCCCAAACTCCATGTCACACTCAAGCAAAATGTTTTGAGAAATTCCAAATTATTCCAAATAGATGAAATTCTACTTCATCTCAGAAAACACATTTTATTTTGATTTACACCAGTGGTTCTCAATAAAGGACAATTTTCCCCCCAGGGAACATCTGGCAATGAATGGAGACATTTTTGGTTGTCACAAGTGGGGAGGGTGCTACTGGCATCTAGAGGGTAGAGGCCAGGGAAGCTGCTCAACATCCCACAATGCACAGGACAGCTCCACACAACAAAGGACTATCCTGCCAAAATCGAGAAACCCTGACTTAAACACGTAACATTTTAGTGTTTGTTAGAGATGGAAAGTAATACAAATAGAAATATTAGTGATAGCAGCAGCAAATATTTGTGTAGCACTTACTGTGTGCTAAGTATCTCATTTAATCCTATGAGATTTGTTCTATTATGACTCCATTATGGCTCAAAATGATGAAACAGCTTGCTCAAAATCATGCAGCTGGTAAAGGACAAAGTCCCGTTCATTCCAGACTTACCTAATCCCTGAGTTTGCACTTAAACCCAGGCACTACTCTGTCTCCCTTAAGGGGCTAACACTAACAAAGCCCCACAGAAGTCCCCAGGCAAATCGAGGACCTATGAGCTCATGAAAGCACAAAGCCTTCTCTCCTGTTCAAATTCTAAGCCTGAGACAGAAATAAAGAGCATTCAAGTACCAGCAAGAACAGACAGAAACTTAGTGTTAATGAAACTGAGTCATCTTGTAAGGATATAAAGTGTTATAAGCTTGAGCCAAAATGGTACATTATCATCACACTTCTTAAAAATACCCATTTAATGGGGTTAGAATAAATTAGTGTTGGAGCATTCAGCTGAACGCTGACATAGACTCAGTCTGGCCCCAGGGGCAGGGCATGTAAGATCCTGAGAGGCACCTATCTTGAGTAGGTGGCCACAACCACTTTTGCAAGTATGGGACCTTGAAAGATGAAAAGGACTCAGGCGAGGAAGGGCTAGAACAGTCAGGCCCCCACAAATATGAAGAGAAGAATAAGAAGCGATGATTGTAGGGAAGGAATTCATTTGCAGCTATGGACTTACTAGAACCAGAAAGGGAGAGCAATGGAAACAGAAGCAGCAAATGAATTAAAAAAGAACTTTTTGGTCAATGGTGTCAGGCTTGAAGTATAAATGACCCAGCCAGTGAGGTGGCTGCTATTCTGGAGTGCTGAGTGGGGACGGTTCTATGAGGGGCAACACGTCTAAGGGAAGGTGGCAGAGTTAACTCTATACTACTTCCAATCTGTTTCTCTTCAAAATGGTCTATTTTCAGCCAGAGTATGGAACTAAGGCAGCACAGTAGCTCACTGATGGCTAAATGATATATTTACAAAATAATTCTACTTGCTTTTTTTCCTAACACTATTTTCTGAAGTGTTTTCTAGACCAGTGCTAATCAAATTGTGGTGCAGAGACTGTGGTCAGTCTGCAAATTGATTATTGGTCCAAAAAAAGTTAAGTACCAAAACAGAGCAGGCATTTAGAAACTTCTATAGCAATCTGATACTGCCATGATAATTTAACCATATATATATATATTTATTTTTTTTTTATTTTATTTTTTTTACAAAAGTATCAGTTCATGAGGGACTGGAAACTTTTTTAAAAAGAAAAAAAAATTATTCTTAGATGGCTTGAGAAGCATTGTTCCAGAATCTGTGCACAAGCTGGATGTATACACACTATGTAATTATAGCTGGAACTAGTGTAAAATAAAGAACACATCAAAATAAGCATTCCAAAGAAAAACTTAAAAGCGGAATGTATTTAATTCAATAATGCTGAGGGCATTTAAAATGTTCTCTAAACTAAGACTCTAAACATTTTATAACCTGAAATGCAGTGGTATGACCTGAGCATGAGAAAGGGGAAATAATGCAAGAGAATCTGAGCAGCCCCTGGGTAGGAGGCCCAAGAAGGAGGCATGGTCAGTTCTGCTCCACTAAGGTGGGAACCAAGTTAGAAGAAGGATACTTTGCCTAAGGCCACAGAACCAGGAGGATGTGTCTGGCTCCTAAGCCAAACTCCTTTCACTACACTGTACTGCCTCTAAGGCAGTCATGAGGTTTCAGGCATTTTCCAAACTTTGTTCTATATAAAAAGAAATATAATATATGTTACAATCTAGCACCATCCTATTTTTCATAGAAATGTCTTGCTAGAAACTGTGTAACAAACCAATCCATATTTTCCAAAGTGTTTTAAATGGAAGATGCATTCTTTTCTAAAGCTGAAGGTAGAAGAACAGCAATCAGGGATGCTGACAAAGGAATTACTACACCAGGTAATTAGTGAAATTAAATGATCTCTAAGTCCCTTTCAATTCTAAGTGTTCAAGAGCATATAATTTTATGATTCAGTATAAAGAACACAGGCAAGACTAGTAATGCCACAAAAGCAAATATCCAAGTAGAAACACATTTATTATACAAGGGGCCCCAAGAAAGTATAAATATAAAATATGCAAGACATAGTGTATATAGCATTATCATAATTTAAATTTGGTTTTATACCAAAATACAAAATAAATATATTTAAACATTTAATTAATACCAACTTTTGGCTTCTATGAATTCAGAGCATCTTTTGAACTTATAAATCTTCTTTTTCTCCTTGAAAGGGCTTCCTAGGGCAAGTAGAGGCATTCCATTATGAGTTACCCTCAGAGTTGGAATAATTTCCTCACAATTGATGCCTGCAGCATCTAAATATTTAAAGAACTTGAACTAAAATAGTTTCAAGAATAAAAGAGCATTGCATCCAGTTACCTTTCCCTATCCCCGACCCTCCTGAGGGGGGAAAAGAAATGGGCAAAGAACAGGTTGAAAGGTAAGTGTGCAAAGGCTGGGGAGTGCCTGCATACTCCTTACCTTATTGATGGGGAGGGAGGTTTAAGGCTACCTGCTAGGGACTGAGCCTCAGGGATTTTAAAATACCAACTGGCAGAGTCCAGCCTTCTTCCACCCTCCCTCTATATTTATGAATCAAAGGTCAGCACTAGTACCCTGGGGTCTTGCTGCAGAAATCAATGAATTAATGAAGAAAGTCCCCAAGAAGTGAAATATACAAGCCAAATATGTTGGGTGTGAAAAATGCAGAAATCCAAGTCCTGATCCACCTACACAGATAACCAAACAGTATTACTCTCTTACCACCTCACACATACAGATGCCCAAGCAAGAGACCCAAAAATCTGCCTGGCCTCCACATTGTTCATACATGCCCTTGATCCAACAATTCTATTTCTGAGTCTCGGTCTCAAGGAAATACAGAACTAAAATGCAGAAAACATGAATACGCACAAAGATGCTCATTAGTTATATTTAAAGTAAAAAATCCAGAAACAATGCATACGTCCAACAATGGGGAATGGTTATATAAAATTAGTTTTAGCAACAGAATATTCTGCAGTCACTAAAAACAGTATTTAAATTAAGCACCAACATCAGAATGCTTATGTTATAATGCTAAGTGTGAAGATCAGGATGCGAAAGTTCTTGTACCTGTCTCCCCCATTAGTCCACAAAAGTCCTCTAGCAATGGAAAGACTTATATCATTGATGTGGAGGCAGTGACCACTGGAGGTTCTGAGGTCAGAGAGAGGGAAAACAGGTGTAACACGGGGGCATTTTCAGGACTTGGGAATTGTCCTGAATGACATGGCAACAACAGATACAGGCCATTATATATCCTGCCATAGCCTACAGAATTGAGTGGGAGAGACTGTAAACTACAATGTAAACTATAATCCATGCTTAGTGGCAATGCTCCAAAATGTGTTCATCAATTGCAATGAATATACCACACTAATGAAGGATGTTGTTAATGTGGGTAAATGTGGGTGGTGTGGGGAGAGGGGCATATAGGAATCCCCTATATTTTTTATGTAACACGTAATCTGAATATCGTTTTTTTTTTAATATTAAAAAATTTTTAAAAAGCAGACAGTAGGTTACTAACCCTAGTAAGCTTTCCCTGTTCCTCCCAGACACTCTGACCACTCTTGCCTCTGGGCCTTAACTATACCCACTGTTCATATTTCCATTGCAGATGCATTACACTCTACTGCACTTCTCATTTTAGTTATACGTAGGTCTTCCCTGCTAGATTACACTCCCCAAGGATGGGGGTTGAGACCTATTCATTTGTGTATCCCTAATGTCTAGCCCAGTGCAAGCTCTATAGGATGTGTTCAATAACTGTTCACCTGAACAGAATATAGAAGTTTAATCATAACAGCACAAAATAAAGCACTGGAAGGAAATACTATAAATGAAGATGCTACCAATGGCATCTTCTGTCTACCTCTCTCGTCTCCAAATTTCATATGATGAAGAACTTTTTTTAAGGATCTCAGCTTTTCTGAGCAATTCATGAACCATTCAGAAAGTAGAAGCATATGATTTTTTTTTTTTTTTTTTTTTTTAAGGCAGTACCGGGGATTGAACCTGAGACCTCATACATGGGAAGCAGGTGCTCAACCACTGAGCTACGTCTCCTCCCCTTGATTAACTTTTAAAATGAAAAAAAATTGCTTTTATAAATGAAAAAAGTAAACTTAAACCTTATCAGTAATAAAAAGACAAACAACCCTGTGGCAGTTTGAATTTGGTGAACCCCAAAAAAGTTGTTTTTGAACTAATTCAATTCCTGTGGGTGTGAGACCCTTTGCATTAGATTCGGTTAAGAGACCTTGATTAGATCGCTTAAGTAGATCACTTTCGATTGAACTAAGTCAGCGAGGCATGACTCAGGTTGGGTCTCCACCTTCTCACTGGAGCATTATATATAAAATGGAGACACAGAGAAAAAGAAAACACACAGAAAAGGGAGCTCTGCCATTTTGACCCAGCCATGTGAGAGAGAGGACTCAAGGATCACTAGCAGGCGAAGCTGAGGCACAAAGCCAAGAAGAGGCTGAGCCCATGGAGCAGCTCAAGGCTGAAGAGACAAGCCATATGCCTGACTGCCCACAGCTGAGCTCCTGGAGATGGTGCACCTTGAGCGGAAGACAGGGACCTCCGCAGAGATCAGCTGTCATCTTGCCTCGCCAGGTGGTGGGATGCCAGTATCACCAGTAGGTGAATTTGGTGAAAAAGCATCTCTGATGGTATCTTGATTTGGACATTTTTTGCAGACTTGGAACGGTAAAGCTTGTACACTAATAAATTTCCCATTATAAAAGCCAACCCATTTCTGGCACTTTGCATTGGCAGCCCTGTGGCAAACTAAGACAAAGCCAATTTAAAAAATGGGCAAAGGACTTGAATAGTTATTTCTACAAAGAAAATATACAAATGGCCAATAAACATATGAAACGATGCTCAATATCATTAGCCACTAGGGAAAAGCAAATCAAAAGCACAATGTGATACTACTTTACATCCACCAGAATAGCTATTTTTACCCAAAAGTCCTCTGAGGGATGAATGGATAAACAAAATGTGGTATATACATACAATGGGATACTATTCAGCCATAAAAAAGAATGAAGCTCTGACATATGCTATAACACAGATGAACCTTGAAGACATCTGTGGCAGTTTGAGATTATTTATTAATCCCAAAAAGAAAGGGATTGTGTTTATAAACTTATTTATTCTTCTGCGTGTGATATCCTTTGATTATATTAAATTCAATGAGGGGCTTCTGATTAAGTTTGCTTGTTAAAAGCAATTTAGGGTTTCTGATTGGGCTATTTCAATAAGACATAACTCAGGTTGAATCCCCGCCTCCTTGGTGGGCTGATATAAATGGACACTCACTCAAGAACACATGGGAAGAGATAGAGCTCTGTCATTTTTGATCCTGGGGCCCTGGGGAGAGATGATAGTTTGAGCTGAGAGGGAGGAAGCTTTGAGAGACAAGCCCTATGCCATCCTACAGCTGAGATCGGGAAGAAGTTGGGCCCATGGAGCCTTAAGAGGAAGAGGAAGCCCAAGAAGGAGAGACCAAGTAGAGATCAGCAAACATCTTGCTTCAGCATGTGGCAAGTGACTTTGGTGAGAAAGCAACCTTGAGTTGGACTCTTTAGGGCAGGGGTTCTTAATCTTTTTTGTTCCACATACCCCTTTGTCAGTCAGGTGAAAACCACCAACCCCTTACTAAGTCCACACTATACTGTGTGGACTTATTTATTATTAAATATACTGTGTATTATTTAATAAATATATCACACCTGCACCAACACACATATCCTCACAAGAATAATGTTCTTTTGAATTTCAAATCAAGCTCACAGACCCCTTGTTAAGAACTCCTACTTTAGGGCCTTGTAACTATTAAGCGTTTACCCCAAATAAATATGCTTTATAAAAACCATCACATTTCTGGTACTTTTCATCAGCACCACTTTGGCAGACTACTACAACATTATATTGAGTGAAATAAATTAGGCTAAAAGGGACAGATATTGTATGATTCCACTTACATGAAATAACTAGAATACACAAATTCAGAGAGACAGGAAGTAGGAGTACAGGTTACCATGGGTAGCGCAGAGGAAGGGAAGTGATAGCACAATTGGAACAGGGTCTCTGCTTGGGGTGATGGAGAAGTTCTGGTAATGGATGGTGGTGAGGGTAGCACAACATTGTGAATGTGATTAATCCCACTGAATTATGCTTGGGAGTGGCTGAGATGGGAAATTTTATGTTGTATACCTGTTTCCACAATTCAAAAAAAAAGAGAAGAGACTAAAGAGACAATGATAATGAAATGCAATGCACAATCCTCAACTGGATCTAATAATGGAGAAGAAAATGTTCAAAAGGACATTATTGGGACATATGAAAATAATTGAATTATAGACTGTAAACTTTATATCAATGCTAAATTTCCTGAACTTGCTAACTGTACTTAAGGTGGTTACATAATTTAATACCCTTGTCCTTAGGAAATGTACATGGAAGGATTAAGTGTTCAAGAAGCATGATGTAAGCAACCTACTCTCAAATGTTTAGAAAGCAGATAGATGGAAGATGGATGGGAAGACAGATGGAAGGGTGGATAGATGGCTAATAAATGATATAGCAAATGTTAAAAGTTGGTGAATGTGGATATCTGGGAGGTGGTATGTTGGAGTTCTCTGGGTTTTGTATTATTGCAACTGTCTTGTAAGTTTAAAATTATTTCAAAATAAAAAGTTTTTAAAAATACATTTAACTGTAAAACAAAAGAAAAAGTCTTCCAAGTCACTTTAAAGACATGATACAATGGTTCACCAACAGTTCAAGTAAAAGGAAGAACCCAGAACCTCAAGTAAGAGTCAAGCTTTAAATTAGGAGTGCAAGATAGGTAAACAAAGAGTTATCCCTTGGTAAAGCAGACAATGCTATCTATATGTACACACCATTCCCAAATCATGTCAGATGACTACTGGATGACCCAACTCAGGAAAAGGAGAAAGAATTTTAGTTTATTTGCTCTTGGGTAGAGATCCAGGTGAGGGAAACTGCCTTCACATTTGGTATACTACCTAGTAGAAGAGAAGTGAGCAAGGAGAACAGTTTTAAAGCAAAGTAACCCTGTCACAAACAAAACCCAAGTGAAGGAATCGTCAGAACAGACAGCAGCATCTGGCATTGCAGACCTGTGTAGTGCCCCCCTTGCATGGTGCCATGATGATTGCACACAGCATACAGGTCATAGATGTAGTCCTCAGGGTCCCTCCCGAGTCCATAGGGCCGTCTCCATGGGGACCAATGGGATGGCAAACTCCAACTGCTTTGGCTTCTTTTCACCACATGAGGTGTCATGTCCAGGCCAGTCAAGGGGAACTTGACCATGTTCTGAAGTTTCATACGCCTGTCTCCTTCCTGTTACAAGAAGAAAAACAAATTCTGATCATATTTTATTGCAAGGAGATGGTAGATCAGTTTAGCGTGAAATGTGGATGTTACCAGCTAAAATGGTCGGATTTGACTGATATGTCCCAAGACACATAGAAAATAAGGAAACATACCAATAGTTTTAATTATGTAGATGAACAGGTTTAATATCATTAAAAGTGGAATCAGTGATGATATATATACATATATGGTGTTAATGAGCGTGAGTCTTCATTTTCTGATTTGTTAAAGGGAGCTAATACTATCAGGTTTTTGACTTTACAAAAATGACAATATCCAGTGGTTCATCCAGATACCTCTGTCACAAAGGCAGGAAAATTAATAGAGTGATTATATATGTGAAGGGTAAAGCACAGTTCCCATCAAAACTGCCATTCAGTAAATAGTGCCCCTTTTCTCCACACCTCCTCCAGCAAGTACATTAAAAGTTGTTAAAACCCAATTAGCTTAATATATTCATTAAATTGACAATCTTGGGCAATCTGTACTTTCATTAAGCCCATAGGGAAATCCTTTGAAATCTGTCAGTTGAATAGGTATTTATTGACTGTTTCCCATGTCTTTGGGAAGTTTAAAAAAATGAGTCTAGTCTTTTGTGTGTGTAAGGATCAAAGAAGGCTGAGATCCAAACCCCCAACCAGCTATCTACCTGCAGAGTCCAATGAAAATAATCAGTTGGGACAGTCAAGGCAAATGTCTACTCTTTACAGCCACAGGAGCTGAAACCCTCACTTCTGTGTGAAACCCCAGCCCTGGGGACCTTGTGTGTGTCACCTTGATGCCTCCAATTCATCAGCAAGTCCTAAACATCTTTTTTAAAAAGATTTATTTATTTATTTACTTTATCCATTTTTCCCCCACCCCCCATTTGCTGTTTTTTGTCCATTCACTGGGTAATTCTCTGTGTCTGTTTCCTGCCCTGTCTTATCCTTCTTTCCTGTCTTCACCAGGATTCGATCCTGGGGACCTCCGATGTGGGAGAGAGGCGTTCTGCCACCTGCATCACCTCAGTTCCTGGTTTTTCAGTACGTCTCATCTTTGCTCTCCCGTGTCTCTCTCCCGTTACGTCATTATCTTGCTGCGTGGCTCAGCGGGGCCTGGCATGCCCATGTGCAGGGTCTGGCAGCCCACGTGCCTTCTTTATTTTTCTTTATTTTACCAGGAGGTCCCGGGAATCGAACCCAGGTCCCTCCATATGGGAGATGGACACCCAACCAATTGAGCCACATCTGCCCCCCCCCAAATGTCTCTTGAATCTATTCACTTTTCTCCAAACTGTCACAACTCTATTCCAAGCCATTATCTCCCTCCCCTAGATGACTGCAATAGCCTCCTGGTTTCCCTGTCTTCATTCTTGCTAGCCTCCAATCCGTTTTCTACACAGTGGTCTTTACAAAACACTATCTGGCCCTGTTCCTTCTCTGCTCGAAACCCTTCATTGGGATCACATTCAGAACAAGGATAATAAGGGTCTGCTTGGATGACCAGCCTCTGTCCACCTCTCCCACCTAACTCACACCCTTCTACCTTACCCTCTGGAGCTCCAGCCTAACTGGCCTGCTTCCTGCCTCCTGGGCACGCGACATTCCCTTGGCCACAGGGCTCTGAACACAGTGCTCTCTTGCTGCCAATGCTCTCACAGGATGCATGTGTACCCCTGCCCCACCCAACCTGGTAAGGGCCTACTCATCTTTCAGAGACAAACCTTCTTAAGGCCAGGCTTTTCAGGCTCCTCTGACAGTTCCATTCACCTCCCTACAAAGGGCTCTCTAGGACAATCCTAACCTCAGGGAAAAGACAGCCTTTTCAGAAAAACTGACTCACAAAGCAATACAACTCAAAGCAGATTTTCTTTATATAGAGTTATGACTCATCTCCCCAACTATACAACTCCTTGGGAGC
The DNA here is from genome assembly GCA_029593785.1 of Cabassous unicinctus. Classification (NCBI taxonomy): domain Eukaryota; kingdom Metazoa; phylum Chordata; class Mammalia; order Cingulata; family Chlamyphoridae; genus Cabassous; species Cabassous unicinctus. The sequence continues at coordinate 70,476 of JAQZBX010001161.1, read as the reverse complement.
AGGACAACACTCGTTATTACTTTAGGTAGAAATAGAATTCGGCCTCCCCCAGATATGATCCCTATTTTTTTTTTTAATTCCAAAGTACACATATCAAAATTTGAGCACAACATTTATAAGTCTAAAAGAAACCCTCAAGAACAAAGCAAAATACCTGCAATATGAACTTAAATGTTTAGTATTTAAACAGTCAAAGGATACTCAAATTTTGTTTTGGGAAGGAACAAAACATCACCTAAAACATAGGTGCAGATATAAGTTTATAATATATACAGACAGGATCACTGAGTCAAACTGGGACACCAAAGAACTCCCCCAAAGCCCACCCACAGGGAACATAGGAAACTTGGTCCTGGGCCTTTTTCCCTGTGTCAGAGGATTTCCTTACCTGTCGAAATCTCTTTAGATGTATAATAAGCACATCAGGCAGAGTCCACAAGCTTAATGTAATGCTCCCCTGCTGTAGCTGCTTACAGTGTGGACAACGCCAGGCATCATCCGGGGCAAGCTGAAAACAACCAGCAGGATTTGTGTTAAGCTCACTTAATGGAAGACTTTTTATAGGAGACAGCTGGATTAAATTTCTTAGCCAGAGAACAGTATAACTTAGAATCTCTCTGGAAACTGGATGATGATTTGATATATGATATGATATATGATATGATGATATGATATGATGAGATGAGATGATATATGATAGGAGTCAATGGAAAAAAAAACAATCAAAAGTGACACCTCAAAAATGAACAACTGTACAGAGGATGTTAGAAATCAAAGAAGCACCTCAAACTCAGCATATCCCCAAACTCAACTTACCAACTTTCTATCCAACATGGTTCCTCTTTCTATTCCTGATGGCCCAGCTCAGCTGACACCACCACCACCCATCAAAGGCAGAACATGGAAGTGGGGATATCTCAAACCCTTCCCTCTTCTTCCTGCCCCCACATCCATCCATAGAAATTCTGTTATTTTTCACACCAGTCTCCTCCTCTCCATCCCCATTAATATGACCTTAGTCCACAAAGTTCCTACTCATTCTCTCACCCGGGTTTCTTCAAGTCTCCTAACTCCTGTACTCTCTCCCCTAAATATTAAACTTCTCCAAACAATCATTTCCCTATGCTACCAAAAAAATCTTTCTGATGGTCAACCTGAGGCCTCAAACTACATATGCCATCTATGCAGGCAACAGGATTCAGAGATGGGGACACAGTAAGAGATTCCAATAGAGCATGCCTAGGAAGAGATTTTAAAGATCTACTCAGGAGTTCAGAAGATACATCAGATCTGGGATCATCGGCTGATGAGGTAAGGGAAGCCAAGGAGTGGACAAAACTATTCACTGAGAGGGAAGACAAAGGAGCCAAGGGCAGAATCTTGGGGAATACATATTTTTAAGCGAAACACAAAAATTGAAAACCCACCAGAGCTTCAGGATACACAGAAAAACATGCAAAGCAAAAGTATTCCCTTTTATGCAAACCAAGAAAAGGGAGTGGCAAGAATGGGGTGGTCATCGGTGGCAAGAATGAGAGGTCAAGTGAAGACTGCACAAAGGTCAATGAATTGAGCAAATTAGGGGCCAACAAGAACTCTAGAGACCAGTATGAGAAATGTTGTCATCTGTCAAGTGACAAAAGGTTTTGGAATGCATGAAAGAGTAGAGGCCACTAATGGAGAAGTTAGGCAGAAAAGAGAAGACTGGCATAGTAACTTGAAAGGGAAGCAGAACAGAGGAAATTTTTTGTTTTCATGATGGAGAGACCCAACTATGTTAATAGGAAAGACAGGAAGGGAAGAATTTTGAGTGAATGGAAGTGAATCAGAAAGTCAGACAGGAAGGGACCTGTAGCAGTTTGACATTATTTATAAATTACAAAAAAGATATATTTGTAAACTGGTCTGTTCCTCTGGGCTATGATACCCTTTGATTGTATTAAATTCAAAGGTTTTACATTTACTTGATTAAATCAAGATTAGGGTGTGACTCGGGGTTGAGTCCCTTGCCCCCTTGGTGGGCTATATAAATGGACACTCACTCAAGATGACACAAGAGAAAAGAGAGAGAGCTTCACAGACATGAAAGAGGAGAGAACTTTAATGCTGTGGCCCCAGGGAGAGAAGAGCCATTCGCCTGATAGTTTTCAGCCCCAGAGAACAGAGCAGCTAAACAGCTAAGGCCCTAGAGACCAGGCAGAGACTGCCATCTTGCTTCAATACGTGGCAACTGACTTGGGTAAGGAAGTACCTCTTATGGTACCTTGAGTTGGACCCTCTAGGGCCTTGTAACTGTAAGCTTTTACCCCAAATAAATACCCTTTAAAAGCCAACAGATTTCTGGTACTTCACATCTGCACTCCTTTGGCTGCCTAATACAGGACCTAAACTGTCATTTGTTAAATCCAAACCTCTGTGTGACATATTAATATTCCACACAAGTGGCCATCTAGCCCAGAGCTTGTAAAAAAATAAAAATAAAAACAGGTGTTTTTGTTTGGTTTTAAATTTCAACCCATTAGAAACTGATACTTTTATAAAATACAATAAGAATATTTTGGCACTATATGATTATACCAAGCACCATTGATTGTGTACTTTGGATGGATTGTATGCTTTATTAATATGTATCAATAAAATTGATTTAAAAAAAAAAAAAAGATGTGGCACTAGTGCTAAGAAGTTTCCAAAATGCTTCTCTGATTTACTCATCTTATGGTGAACTGTGAACTCCTCACAAGAGCTCTGGGCCCAGCACTGAGCTGCAAGCCACACTCTGAGTATCCCTAGGCCAGCAGCCCCTGCCCAGCAAAGGAAGGGGGAGAAGGGGGCTGTCTCAGCAGGTAGCCTACTTCACTCTGAGTCTGTCACAAAGTTCTTCCTCATTTTAAGGCAAAATCAGTCTCCCTGTAATTTCTAATCATTAAGTTCTGCCTTTTAGATATAATTAAGGTCCTTGAAGTACCTGAAAAATAACTATTAGATGCCCACTACAGCCTCCTTTATCAAAATACCTTCAGCCATGTCATGATCTCCAGAGACACCACCACCTGATCACTCTCTCAATATGCCCCAGTTGTCCATTCTCTCAACAATCAACATTAAAGGTAATGAAAAACACAGCACTATCACCACCTGAGCTCTGGACACTGTTTCTAAAGCCTCCTAAGGCAGCAGGACTATATGGCAACATGACACATGACACTGCTGATGAATACTGAGCTTGCAGACAACTAGATCCCAAAGTTATTGCCACACAGCCTACTACTAAATCTCACCTCTCCTCTTCTGTATCTGTATGGTTATTTTTGGACCCAGTGACTGAACTTCCCAAGTAACAATATTTATGCATTCATTTCTACATATTTTTTGAATGCCTTCTACATGCCAGGTACTGCTCTAGATGCTAGGATTATTTGGTGACCAAGATGGAGTCATTGCTCTCATAGAGCTTATATTCTCTTAATTCTCTCCCTTACCCCTGTGCTCTGGCAGCACTGGCCTCATTTCTGTTCCTCAACCATGCCAAGTTCCTTCCTTCACCAGGACCTTTGCTTCCTTTCTTTCTTTGTTTACTGTTGTCTACCCCACTAGAATGTAAATGGCATGAGGGCAGCAACCTCTTCTGTCTTGTTCTCTGCTACACCCCCAACACCTTGTATAGTGCCAAGCACATAGTATGCACTCAATAAACTTTTACTGAATAATTCCTTATTAAAATGTACCTTTCTATCTTGAACTTGTCATTCTAGATCAGCAAGATGCTTCATAGAATAGCAATGCTGTATTTTTTTTTATATACATTTTTTTTTTTAAAGATTTATTTTATTTTATTTATTTATCCCCCCCTTGCTGCTTGTGCTGCTGTGTCCATTCGCTGGGTGTCTTCTCTGTGTCTGCTTATCTCCCCCTTGCTGTGAGGTCCTGCCGCATCAGCCCACGGCGCCGCGTGAGCCGGCCTGCCCTCACAAGGAGGTGCCGGGAAGCGAACCCGGGGCCTCTCATATGGTAAACGGGTGCTCTATCCATTGCGCCACACCCGCTTCCTGCCGTGAGGTTGCTGCATCAGCCCACCGCACCACTCAGGCTGGCGTGCCCTCACAAGGAGGCCTCGGGACGCGAACCCGGGCCTCCCATATGGTAAACGGGGGCTCTATCCACTGAGCCACACCCGCTTCCCAGCAATGCTGTATTCTAGTTGGTTTGCTCACCTCTAAGCTTTGTGCCATTCCCAAACATCTCCCAAGTCAATTAAAAAAGAAGGAGTGGGTGTAGCTCAGTGGATGAACGTCTGCCTCACATATACTACATCCCTGGTTCAATCCCCAGTACTACTTAAGAGATAGGATCTGGAGAGTGATCCAGCAGATTGTCAGGCATCCAGCCAGCACCTTGTGACAGGGAACTTATAGACTGAGATTTGGGGGAACCGATGTAGCTCAGTGGTTAAGCGCCTGCTTACCACGTATGAGGTCCCAGGTTCGATCCCCAGTACCTCCTGAAAACGGAGGAGGAGGAGGAGAAAGAGTAGGAGGAAGAGGGGCAGAAGTGCTAAATAGGACAAGGTCCCACACTGCAATTAACCAGTTTCAAAGCCAACTAGCTATAAGAATCAGTGAGAATATAAAAACTCTTTTCAAATGTGAAGGATAGACAAGTGGAAGAAACATAAGATTTGTCTTCAACTGTTCTTAATGAACTCAAAAGATAGTAGAACTAACATCTATTGGCTATAGTAACCAGAGGACAAATTTCAGGTTAACTTCAGTCACAATCAAAGCCATCCAGAGATGAAATGGCATGCCTCCTGAGCAGGCAAACACCTCTTAACTGATGGTATTCAAAGAGAGGCTGCACAATCATGCATTTGAAAGTAGGCACAAGAGCCCAACCATTAGAAAAAAAGAGTTTTGTAATTCCCCTCCAACCCTGAAATTGCATGATTACCTATATACAAGAGTGAACAGTATTACCAAGTAATCAAAATTATGATCCTAAACATCAGCACAATTAAGATGAATTCTAAGTGCTCTAGTAAAGATTTCTCAAGGTATATAATATCAGAATTACCTGGAGAGGCTTAAAAACTACACAGGCACAGGCCCTACCCACAGAGACGTACTTCTCCATCTATCTGTTCATCCATTCATTCAAATATTTACTGAGCGCCAACTATTTGCAAAGTGCTGTGCTAAGTCACCAAAAGCACCATCATCTAATCCAACAGAATTTCCTGTCTATGTCTGTGCTGTACAATACAGAAGCCACTAGTCGCCATCACTATGAGCACTTGAAATGTGGCTAGTGCAGCTAAGACACTGAATTTTTTATTTTATTTAATTTTAATCAATTTAAATTTAAATAGGTCCTGGACTCTATGTTCTTAGAGAGTCACCAAAAAATTGAGAAACACTGTTCTAGTCACTAAGGAAAGTAATTTAAGATTTCTAAATTGAAACAGAAAACTAAGTTTATCACTAAGCATTAAAAGAAAAAAAATTAACTACAAAGGTTCAATTCTATAGCATTTAAATTAATCAAGATGTCTGGAAATTTAAAATATTCTTTGCTGAAGTTTTAGAAGGAATAGCACTAAGATGTTCATTAAGTGTGCAGAACTTATATATAGTACAAAAATCCGTGAGAGTTCTCTGGACATAATTTGTTTCTTCACTGTCATCTTACCATTGCCCCACTCCCCATCCTCCTCACACCCCACCCTCTTACCCGTTCCTCTTTGGTGTAGAGTTGGAAACACTGGGATAAAGTGCAAGTCTGAGGCTGATGATGATGCTCCCTTTGCAGACGGACACTTTCTGCATCGGGGATATACTCATCTTCAGTATTTACAAACAAGCTGCAATTAGGGGGGAAAAAGAATTTATCAAAGAATGTCTTGCAAATTTGACACAAAAATACAATTACAGCTTCATAAAGTGGTTATACATTTATAACCAAAAAGATCACTGTGTAAGAAAGCAAAAGAATCTTTTTCTATGTTCCAAAATGTTCTTGAAAAGATCTTTATCTTCAAAGTCATTTTCAAGAAATGACTTGGAGTTAGTTTTTCTGGGACTGGTTGTGAAACATGCTGATTAATTCATATACTTTTGTCTCTTGTATCTAAGAACATACATTTGACTCAGTTTTTATTAGACCTAATGGGCTTACAGTGAAAATCAAAGCAACTGGACCTACAGAGTAAATGAATATGTGGCTTCTGGGATTTCAGGGCCAGGGAGACAGAATGGAAAGGAAAGGAATAATAAACTGCTTAAATAAAGACTTAGCAACACACTTGGATACTTAGCTAAAGAGAAGACAGATCTGTGTTTCAACTAATTTTAAATATCAAAATTTAAAGGTGGGCTACTAAAATGACAGTTTAAACAAAGATTCTATCAACACTAAATAATAATAATAAACAACCAACAACTCACAAATCTTTTGTCTCCTTGTCCCATTCTACTACTAATTTCACATGAGCCGTGCCGCCTGGTCCACAAGATTTTAATGCCCTATAGGAAGGGAGAGAAAAGCTACACATTGTTTTCTACATAAATGATTTTATTTAAATGTGATTATGTGCTGTCTGAAGTCACACTGTGACTACTGAAAATCTTCTGCATCATTTCCCATCAGTAAAGTTTCTACTGAGACCATTAAAACCTCAAATTAATAACTAGGTTACAAGTGGACCAAGAAACCTTTAAATTAAAACATTCAATATAGAAATGAAGAGACTGTAAGAAAGTTAGGATCACATTATAAGGCTATCAACAATCACTCTCAATGTTCCTTATGACTTTCCCAACTTTTTGCCCAAATTCTTACCAACCCAGAGACTGGACAGTACCTCTCCACCTCCTCCCATACCCCATGCCAATGCTTTGGACTATTCCCTCTCAGACCTAAATAATGCCCTTCCTGCAGGAACTACTCAAATTCTACCTCCTTCCTTCATAAAGCCTCCTTGAGTTCCTAGGCTCATTCTAATCTCCTGAGAAACTCTTTCAGCATTCACAGTCAATATTACCCAACATTTTTCATGCTTTGCAATGCTTTGGAACATTATCTAACCTATTAAGTCTCATCTCCAAAACAATGACCACATTTACACTTTATTGGAATCCTGAAATGCAGGCACTACAATATTTATCAAAAAAATGTTATAACAAAAACAATGTGAGTTTCTATGTTTATGTATCCAGATATGTATAGTGTAAACATACATATTGCTATTATTTTATTAACATGATAAGGCACTGTAAACACAACGTAAGTTTTTAAAAACCACAGAGGTAGCAGAGTAGAAAGAACGTTCATTTTACCAGAAAGAAAGGAGGGACAGTGTGAAAAAAGGGCCTTGAAAGGAATTACGGACAGAGAAAATTCAACAGGCAAAGGTACATGTATAGTGGGAAGATAGCAGAGCAGGAAGCTCCAGGAATTGGTCCCTCCACCAAAACAACTATTGAACAGCCAGGAACTGTCCAAATTAATCACTTTGAAAGTCCAGAGTCTACGGGAGCACTGTGCAGTATCCAGGGAGGAGCGGGAGGAAGAAGCTAGTTAATTGTGATAAAGACCAATGGGATTCACACTCTACCATCCCCTCTCCGCCAGCCTCCGGCAGGCAGTAGTAGAGACTGGAGCTCCACCTCCTGGCTCAGCTTAGCGTGGGACATAAGGAAGTAGTCCTCCAAACTCCACGTGGTGAGCTCAAATCTCTACCTCTGATCAGCTTCCTCAGATTGCTGGAGACCCCTGCTCTGAGGGTGGCCATCGTTCCAACCCCCCAGGGTAAAGGCAGCAGAGGAATATTAAAGACAGTAACTGTCCTCAAAACTAAAGAAGCTTCTGGTGCCCTTACTGGCTCCTCCCCATCTTCTCAACAACACAAAGTAGAGCCAACTTGGGCTCTTGTGGGACACTGGCCCTGTTCCAGAGGGAGCTGAATGGCCCCTGTGTGCATACTGGGGTGCATGTACATTAAGACATGGATGGGAGTCTGAGACTGAGCCAGGGAACATGTCTCCAGGGCTCTCTCTGAGAGTTTGTCCTGAGAGCAGAGGCACTGCTTTCTAACAGTTGAGGACAATTTGAAAAACAATTAAGTTGAAATGGCCTGGGGCAAAGGACTATCTGCACTCACAGGTTCAGATAAGACAGTGAGGACCCTGCACTTCCCATTTGCCTCTAGCTGATCTGCTTCAGAGGAAGGCTAAGCTCCCAGGGAGACCACCAGCTGAAGCAGAGCCCATTTGCAAAGAGACTGAAAGGTGCTTTCTGCTTTGGTTTGTTTGTTTTGGTTAGCTGGTGGCATTCAAGAAAATCTGTCATCTCACTAGCTGGATACAAACTTGAAAGACAGCTCAGTGACTAAATCCCAGAGTTAACACTTTAAAACATTAAAATGTGCAGTGTGCAAAAAAGATTACAAGACAAAGAAACAGGAAATGATGACTCATCCAAAGGAGCAAGATGAAAATCCAGAAACCATCAACGAAGAGGACCACACTTTGGAATTACTTAAAAAATGATCCTCAATATGTTCAAAAAGATAAATGAAAACACAAAGAAAGAACTAAAGGATATGAGGAAGACAATGAATGAACAATATGGGAATCTCCTTAGAGAAATACTGGAGTTAAAGAACAAAATAATTGAAATAAAAAATTTCCTAGATGCTTTCAACAGCAGACTGGAGGTGGCAGAAGAAAGAATCAGTGAACTCAAAGACAAGACAACTGAAATGATTCAGGCTGAGGAGCAGAAAGAGAAAAGAATAAAGAAAACCAGAGCCTAAGAGACCTTTGGGACACAATTAAGCATACCAATATACACATTATGGAGCCCCAGAAGGAGAAGAAAGAGAAAGGGGCAGAAGGAATAGTCAAAGAAATAATGACAGAAAACTTCCCAAATTTAACAAAAGATATGAATATGTACATTCAAGAAGTTCAACCAATTCCAAACAGGATAAACTCAAAAAGAAACATGCCCAGACACAGAGTAATCAAATTGACCAATACCAAAGAGAAAAGTTTTGAAAGCTGCACAAGAAAAGCAATGAGTTTACAACGGAATCCCAATAAAATTAAGCATCAATTTCTCATCAGAAACCATGGAAGCAAGAAGGCAGTGGCATGAAATATTTAAAGCGTTGGGAAAAAAACAACTGACAAGGAATAAGACTTTCTTTCCAAAATGAGGGAGAGATTATGACTTCCCAGAAAACAAAACCAGAAGGAAATTGTTACCACTAAACCTTACCTATAAGCACTGCTAAAGGATGTTCTTCAGAATGAAAGGAAAGGACACTAGACAGTGGATCAAATCAGCATAAAGAAATAAAAACCACCGGTAAAGGTAATTACATCGGTAATTATGAAGGCCAGCATTATGGTAGTGTACTGTTTGGCAATAACTCCACTTTTTGCTTCATGCAGGTGCTAAAATGGAAATGCATAAAAAATATAATAATTGATGGTGTGGGACATACAGTGTATAAAGATATAAATGATAGAGGGACAGGGGAGCACAGAAACTGAATGTGTATGCTACTGAAGATAACTTGGTATTAAATCAAGTATGACTGTTACAGATTTAGGATGTTAAATTTTAATCCCATGGTAACCATTAAGATAATACATGAAAAATATAGTCAGAAAGAAATGAGAAGGAACTCAAAATGGTAAAACACAAAGAGCCAAATAAATATGAAAATAAGTATTAAGAGAAGTCGGGAGAGGGCCGAAAAGGGCAAACACAAAATAGTAAATTGCCAATACAGAAAGTCCTGCATTATCAGTAGTTACTTTAAATGTAAATGGATTAAACTTCCCAGTCAAAAGGCAGAGATTGGCAGAATGGATAAAAAAAAAAAGCATGGCCCAACTATATGCAGGTTACAAGAGACTCACCTTAATTTCAAAGACATAAGTAGGTTGAAAGTGAGGATGGAAAAAAAATATACCAGACAAGTAGTAAACAAAAAAGAGATAGGGTAGCTATACTAATACCAGATAAAATAGACTATAAGTCAAAAACAGTTATGAGGGACAAAAACAGTCACTATATATTGATAAAGGGGTCAATTCAACCATAAGACAAAACAATTATAAATATATATGCACCTAACAGCAGAACACCAGAATATATGAAGCAAATTTGTACAGATTTAAAGGGAGAAATAGGCAGTTCTACATTAATAGTAGGAGATTTCAATATACCACTTTTGATAGATCTTCCAGACAGATGATCAATAAGGAAATACAAGGCTTGAAAGGTTATCAAAACCAGCTAGGACCTAACAGAGATATAAAACTTCACCCAACAGCAGCAGAATATACATTCTTCTCTAGTATACATGAATCATTCTCCAGGACAGACTATATGGTAAGTCATAAAACAAGTCTCAATAAATTCAAAAATGTTGAAATCATAAATGTGTATTCTGCAACCGCAATGGCATGAGGCTAGAAACCAATAACAGAGGGAGAAACGGAAAATTCACGAATGTGTGGAAATTAATGTACTCTTAAAGAACCAATGGGTTAGAGGAAATCACAAGGAAAATTAGGAAATATCTTGAGGCGAATGAAAATGAAAATATAACATATCAATACTTAACGGGATGTAGCAAAGGCCGTGCTGAGAGGGGAATTTATAACCCCACATGCTTATGTTTTTTGTTTTTTGTTTTAAAGAATGATTTCAAATCAGAGACCTTACCTCAAAACTAGAAGACAAAAAGAAAAAAGAAGGAAAAATTAAACCCAATGCCAGCAGAAATAACAAAGATTAGACTGGAGTTAAAGGAGAGAGAGAACAACAAAAGAATCAACAAAACCAAAAGTAATTCTTTGAAAAAAATCAATAAAATCAATGAAACTTTAGCTGGAATGACAAAGGAAAAAAAGAGAGGATACAAATAACTGAAATTATTTGGGAACATTACTGGTGACCTCACAGAAACAGAAAGGATTATAAGAAGATATTATGAACAACTGTACACCAACAAACTGGAGAACTTAGATGAAATGGACAAATTCCTAGGAACACACAAAACTCTCTACACTAACTCAAAAAGAAGATATCAACACACCAATAATTAATAAAAAGACTGAATAAATAATCAAAAACCTCCCAACAAAGAAAAGCCCGGGACCAGATGGCGTCACAGGAGGATTTTACCAAACAGTCCAAGAAGAATTAACCTATCCTGCTCAGTATCTTCCCAAAACACTGAAGAGGAGGGAACACTCCCTAACACATTCTATCAGGCCCCACATCACCTTCATACGAATGCCAGGTAAAGATATCACAAGGAAAAAAACCTATAGACTAATATCCCTTATGAATATAGACACAAAAAATCTCAACAAAATACTAGGACACCAAATCCAGCAGCACATCAGAAGAATTATACATCATGATCAAGTGGGATTCATCTCAGGTATGCAAGGGTGGTTCAACATAAGAAAATCAATAAATGTAATATACCACATTAACAGAAAAAAGGAGAAAACCAAATGATCATCTCAATTGATGCAGAAAAGGTATTTGACAAAACCCAGCACCCCTTCTTGATACAAACACTTAGAAAACTAGGAATAGAAGGAAACTTTCTCAACATGATAAAGGGTATATATGAAAAACCCACAGCTAACATCATACTCAACAGTGAAAGACTGAAAGCTTTCCTTTGACAATCAGACACAAGATAAGGATGCCCATTGTCACCCGTGGAAGGTCTAGCTAGAGCAATTAGGAAAGAGAAAGAAATAAAAGGCAACCAAATTGGAAAGGAAGATGTAAAACTTTACCTATTTGCAGATGGCATAATCCTATCCACAGAAAATACTGAAAAATCTACAACAAAGCTACTGGAACAAACAAATGAATTTAGCAAAGTGGAAGGGTATAAGATCAACATGCAAAACTCAGTAATGTTTCTATACACCTGTAGTGAACAATCTGAAGAAGACATTAAGAAAAAAAAAGTTCATTTACAATAGTAACTGAAAGTATCAAATATCTAAGGATAAGTCTAACCAAAGATGTAATGGACACAGAAGACTACAAGACATTGCTAAAAGAAATCAAAGAAGAACTAAATAAATAAAAAGAGGGAGCAGATGTGGCTCAAGCGGTTGAGCATCTGCTTCCCACGTGGAAGGTCCTGGGTTCAGTTCCCAGAGCCTCCTAAAAACAAAAACAAAAACAAAAAAACCAATAACAAGCAAAACTAATGAAAGAAACCAACTTAGGGGAGCTGAGGTGGTTCAGTGGTTGAGCGTCGGCTTCCCAGGTTCAATCCCTGGTACCCCCCCACACCCCCCGCAAAAAAAAAGCTATTTCATGTTCATGGATTCAAGTAACTATCATTAAGATATGAATTCTATCCAAAGCGATTTACAGAGTCAATACAATCCCAATCAAAATTCCAACAGCATTCTTTGCAGAAATGGAAAAGCCAATCATAAAATTTATATGTAAGGGTAAGGGGCTCCTAATAGCCAAACCCGCCTTGAAAAAGAAGAACAAAGTTGGAGGACTCACAGTTCCCAATCTTAAAACTTATTACAAAGCCACAGTAATCAAAACAGGATGATACTGGCCCAAGAACAGACATAAAGATCAATGGAATAATAATCAATAATCAATAATCATATTGAGAGTTCAGAAATAAACCTTCATGTATATGGCCAACAGAGTTTTGACAAGGGTGCCAGGTCCACTCAATGGGGAAAGAATAGTCTCTTCAACAAATGATGCTGGGAAAACTGGATGTTCACTGCAATAGCATGAAGGTAGAACCTTACCTCACATCATATACAAAAATCATCTCAAAATGGATCATAGACCTAAATATAAGAACCAGAAATAAAAAAATTCCTAGAAGAAAATGTAGGGAAGCATCTTCAGGAACTTGTGTTAGGCAATGGTTTCTTAGACTTCACACCCAAAGCACAAGCAACGAAAGGAAAAATAGATAAATGGGACCTTATCAAAATTAAAAGCTTTTTTAATTTTTTGCACATGAAAAAGCTTTTGCACATGACTTCATCATGAAAGTAAAAAGACAACCTACTCAACAGGAGAAAACTTTTGGAAACCACATATCCAAAAAAGGTTTAATATCCACAAAATATAAAGAAATCCCATACTCAACAATAAAAAGAGAAACAACCCATTTAAAAATTGGGCAAAAGATATGAATAGACATTTCTGCAAAGAAGATATATAAATGGCCAAAAAGCACATAAAAAGATGCTCAACATCATTAGATATTAAGGAAATGCAAATCAAAACTACGAGATACCATTTCACACCCGCTAGAATGGCAAGTATTGGAGAGGATATAGAGAAACAGGGACACTCATTCCAGGAATTCCACTGTCTGTGCAAGACAGTTTGTCAGTTCCTCAGGAAGTTAATTAAGTATAAAATTACCATATGACCCAGCAATCCCACTCCAAGGTATATACCCAAAATATTTGAAAGCAGGGACTCAAACAGATATTTGCACACCAATGTTCATAGCAGCATTATTCACAACTGGCAAAAGATGGAAGCAACCCAAGTGTTCCATCAACTCATGAATGGATAAATGAAATGTGGTATATACATGCAATGGAGTATTATTCAGCCATAAAAAGGAATGAAGTCTTGACACATGTGACAACATGGATGAACCTTTAAGACATCATGTTGAGTGAAATAAGCCAGATACAAAAAGAACAAATATTGTATGATCTCACTGACATGAAATAATTAGAATAAGCAAACTCAGAGTCAAAATCTTGAATATAGGTTATCAGGGGATGGGTGGGGTTAGGGAATGGGGAGTTAATGCAAAAATTATACAGAGTTTCTATTTGGATTGATCATAAAGTTTTGATATTGGATGGTGGTGATAGTAGCACACCATTGTGAATGTAATTAATAGCACTGAATTATATAATTGAATGAGTAAACAGTGAACTCTATTGAAAACGATGGACTAAAGTTAATAGTACAATTATAAAAATGTTCTTTCATGAACTGTTAACTATGGCATAGGTAACAGCATCCCCCAATGCTTACTGCCCTTTCCTTAAATTAAACTGCAAAGCTGGATTCAGCTAGTCACAAGACATGCCTCAAGAAACAATTGCCTGAGAATAAGTAGATCTTAAAGTCAGTAAAACTCTACCTGACCTTTCCCCTCCTTGTGTAAGCAATATAAACATCTGCTTCTTTGATATAATCAAAGCATTCTGCAGAAGTCACACGCACCCCTGCATGCCTGGATAAACATCTTTGAAAGTATGTACCTTTAATTTTGCGCAAAGTGCTGCATTCTTTTAGTTATGCTTATGCCTCACTTGCACATAGCAACCACGATAAAAAGATCCAGCAACTTCTTAGTAGGCAAAGATGATCAAGCTCAGAACTGTTATCTCTCCATCTCTCCTCCCACTGCCGAGGACAAGGACCCCATGCAAGCCCCCTAATAAACACTCATTTACTTGCCAAGCTGGACTTGTTTGAGTCATTCTTTGCTCTGACATATCCCTCTCCATTTGGCAGGAAGCTGTCATTTTATACAGCTCCGTGCTATACTCAGAATATTAACAAATGTAACACACTATGCAAGGTGTTAATAATAGTGTGGTAGATGGGAACTCTGTATTTTATGCATGTTTTTGTAGTAAACCTGCAACCTCTCTAAAAAAGAAAGGAACATGCATAAAATAGTATTGTATTTTCAAACAATCATCAGTACTCTGACATTGCTGAAGGTTTCAGGTGGAGTGTGATGGTTAAGTTCACGTGTCAGCTTGGTTTAGATTATGGGTATCAAATAGTTTGGTCAAACAAGCACTGGCCTGGATTGTTACTGTGAGGATACTTTGTGAATTTAAATCACTAGTCATTTGATTGCATGTATGCCTAATTACATCTTCAATCAACAAAGGAGACTGCCTTCAGCAATGAGAGAAGCCTCATCCAATCAGATGAAGACCTTAAAGGGATAAGTGATGATTTCAGCAGTCAGAAGGAAGAACTTCCATCTCTACCTCAACCAGCCAGCTTCTGCTGGGGAATTTATTAGCATTCCCAGCTTGTGGCCTGTCCTATGGAATTTGGACTTGTCAATCCCCACAGTCACATTGAGCCAATTCCTATAATAAATCTCTTAATATTTACATATTATGTTAGCTCTGTTTCCCTGGAGAATCCTGACTAATACATGGATTGAGGAATAGCAAGGCATGACAGAAGGGAGGTAATAAGGTTGCAAACTATGAAGAACCTCATGTACTGTGGAACTTGGGCTGTGTCTTTTAGGCCACAGGGTACCATTTTAAAGATTTCTAGGAAGAAAATAGCATGATTAGAGTTCTACTTTGGAAACCTTTAATCCTAGTGAATAGGTAAGTTATCTCTAGTCCTAGGACATATTTTAATTTGCTTTCCTATTATGAGTACTCCATGGCTTTTTTTTTAATTTCAAGAAAGGTCATAACACATGACTTTGCTTCAAATATGAATCAAAGGTAAAATATATACTTAATTTCTAAATGAGACTAAAGGACTTACCCATATTTATATGGAAATTGTACCAGACATCTCTTAAAATCATACATGAGCATAAATGAAATTACAGGTGATTACTTTTTTACCTTTCTACTGTTGGGTGACACAAGGGCTGTTCCTCCTGGGGCAGCAAGTAAGTTATTCCCACAACACTGACCACACGCAAACTGAATGGACACACCTGCATCAAATGTTAAATGTGAGTTACGCTGAATTCCTCTTCAAGAGCCTATTGTCTCACAGTAGGATTTGCAAAAAAGATTAGAGGGATAGTAACTTGTTCATTTTGCAAAAAGAAGGTTGTTAAACCACACTAATATACTTTAAATATGATTTACCCAAATGCAATTTAAATATCAAATATGTTATGCAAGACAAGTTAGTATATTGCTCTAGCTGCTGAATGTTAACATAATTGTCTTCCAGGGGTTCCTTCAAAATCATAAATTTAAAAATTTACAGATATTCTACCAAAATCTCTCTAAGCTGATCATGTGCAAAACTTCATTAGACAAATATTATAAACAGCAATTCAAGGAAAATCTTGCAAGGTACCCTTCATAAAATGAAGGATAAGTCCTCAATCACGAAAATATGAATACAGCTGATTTTACTAAACAGCTTTTCACCAGGCTTTCCAGCATTTCAGCTTGGTGTCTGGTCCTCCCCAGTGCCAAGGTCTGAATTTTTAATTTCTTTTTAATGACTTTCTTCACCGGGTGCACAAGTATGCTATGCAGGAGTATCAAAATGCTTACAAACCTGAATGCAAACTGTGGGCCTCAAGAAATACTTCATCTTCTCCAAGATCTCCTTCTGCAGAAGGTCCCATGCTATTGTCTTCTCTAAGTGTAGAACAAAAGGCAGTCCAAACCTAACACAGATAAATACTATAATAGCCTTTAAAGTATGGCAATTCCTTTAATACTGTAATTCTTTATTCTTGGTCTTTTAAAAATGGAATCATAATATTATTGGCTTTAGACAATTATCAAAATAAAACAAACAAAATTTAATGGTAACTCTCATATGTGAATGAGCAAGTCAGTAGAGAAGCTTAGATTTCTAAATGAAATTTAACAACTCATATATCAAAATGGCTTCTAGGGGATTATGATGCTAGGATATGAGGCAGCAATGGGACAGGATTAGAGGAGATAGTGAAGAAAGAGAAGTGGGAGTGGATGAGTCTAAAAAACAGCATGGATCAAAGAAGTCAGGGGATACATGCCAGAGGAAGAAACAGGGCTGGAAGGTCTAGCAAGCAAGCTGCCATGTCCTGGTTGTCTCTGTCAACAAGGGAGACACTGGCAAGCAAGTAACAGTGAACGTCAGCTACTACCCTAGGTCAGATGGTTCTCAATGCTGGCTGTACACTGAAATCATCTAAGGAGCTTTAAAAAGCACTGATACTCAAATCCAGCACCCAGAGATTCTGATACAATCAGTCTGGTAAGTGGCCTAAGTGCTGAGATGTTTTTAGGAGATCCCCAAGTGGCTCTAATATGCAGCCAAGGTTGAGAACTACTGGCCTAGTCTCAACTCTTACCCAGGTCCTATATAGTGTTCCCTGCATGTGTTCTGCTCTCACACATCCATGTCTTTGTTCAGGCAACTCCTTCCGCTTGGAATACACTTCCAACCCCTCCTCTAGGCTAGTTCCTATTCATCTGCATCAAAACCGATTGGGGTACTCTGCTCTCCCAGGAAACACCTTGTTGGTTTGTCCCCTGTTCCATCCATACCACAGCACTAACCACACTGTGCTATAAGGGTTGCCAGTTTATCTGTCTCTCTCCACCCACAGATCATAGAGTTATTTGAGAATAGGAACTATGACTTATCTTAGTTAGTAGCCCAAGAACCATAGCCAATGCCCAGGAAATAGTAGATGCTTAATAAATGTTGAATGAATGAATAAGTGAGTGAGTGAATGAACAAGTGAACAAATCAACATATGAACCCTGACTCAGGATGGAGGTAAGGTGCTGAGACAAACAGTTTACTCACAGTAATACTCAACAATGAACTTTCTGCTTAAAAACTACTGTGCTATGAAATAAGTCACAAGTACCCATAAATCATCTAGCCATACTTTTCACAGGATAATATTTTTACTCTTAAGATGCTAACATCAGGGAAGCGGGTGTGGCTCAATCGATAGAGCTCCCGTTTACCATATGGGAGGCCCCGGGTTCGCTTCCAGGGGCCTCCTTGTGAGGGCAGGCCGGCCCGCGCGGCGCTGTGGGCTGATGCAGCGGGACCTCACAGCAAGGGGGAGATAAGCAGACACAGAAGAAACGCACAGTGAAGGGACACAGCAAACACAAGCAGCAAGGGGGGGATAAGTAAATAAATAAATAAATCTTTAAAAAAAAAAAAAAAAAGATGCTAGCATCATAAAGAGGATTTTGTGGGTTCTTAAATGAACTGCCTTTCCTTCTGTCCCTTAAACATGCCAAGCTCCATCTAGTCTCATTCCCTCCGCCAGAGCTGTTCCTCCCTAGATGTCTGCACAGCTCACACCTGCTCACCACTCAGGCTCAACTCAGCAGCCATCTCCTCAGAGAGACCTTCCCTGACCTCCCTCTCTAATGCAATTTTGGCAGCCTCCCCACTGTGACACACTATCACACTAACCTTTTTTAACGTCTTCAAAGCGGTGATTGCTACCTGAAGTTAAATGTGCCTACTTATTTATAGTTAGTCTGTCCTTACTAGAATTTAAGCTCCATGAGGACACAGACCTTGACTGTTTTGTTTGATGCTGTATCCTGTGTTTAGAACAGTACAACAGTAAAATATTTGTGGATGAATATCATAAATATACAAATCAACACATTTTGCATTGATGTTATTTACTACCCTTAAATATTTCAAAGCAAAATTTTAAAAGACTAATATAAAGACTGCCCTGACAAGTATTAGAAACAGAGTCTTTTCACTCTGACACATCCCTAATCTGTCCCTTATTGTTACTCAGGGTACATTACTGCTGTGATAAGGCTGCTTTAAAAAATAGTCTAAAACCCCTACAAAGCCTTACAGAGGGAAACAGACAGATCTCCAACTCCCAAGTTTCCGGCTTGTGCAGCTGAATTAATAGTGGTATCATTTGCCAAGACAGGAAATAATGGAGGGCCAGGTTTATAGGGCAAGATAATGAGATGTTTGGGCATAAATTTGAGATGCCGGTACCATCCAAGTAGATATGTTAAGAATTGACCAAAAAAGCTGTTAAGAAAAGTAGTTATATATGGTCTAGAGGCCACTGAAAATATACATGTGAAATGGGCCTTTAAACTAGATGAGCTTTAAGGGCTTTCTTCATTCTAATTTTATACCTCTCCCCAAACCAGGTCAACTTATACATATATTCTTTCTAATTAGAATCAAAAGTTAACTATTAAAAGGTAAGGACTGTTCACTCCCTACTTTTTAAAAAACATTTGAAAATATTAGACTTTAAAAGTCAGTAGTTATTGGAAAATGCACTGGTTTTTACCTTTTCCCTTGCTGCCCAGTGCAGGCCCGGTTACACACCAAAAGAACAATCTTGTCGTTTGCTGCTCTTGTAGAGGGCAAGTCCATTTTCCCTTGCTTTACTGAGGATTGTGTAGGAGAAGACAGCCTATGGTGATCCAAGCCAAATTTCAAGTGGTTTAGATTGTTATTTAAGTGAATTCCTGAAATAGAATAATAAGAACTCAATTTATTTCTTCAAAATTGTTTTCATTCATTCATTACAAAGAAATTTACCCAACAGAAAAAATGAGGTTGTCATTATATAATTTAAACTGTAATTGAAAAAGGAAAAAAAAAAGGAACAAATGTTCTACTTTGAGATTACCCATCTGGCCAAAAGATAATGACATAATTTCCTAAGTAGCCATTAGTTTTTTCACTAGCCTTACTTAGGTTTCTTATACACCTTAAAAGCAAAAAATTAAAACTCTCCACTTTAGTGAATATTAGATACAGTTTTTTGTTTTTTTTTTTCCTAGGAAATACCAGGAATTGACCTGGGGCCTTGTACATGCAGAGCAGGTGCTCAACCAGTGAGCTAAACTTGATCCCCTACATACAATTTTGGAAGGGCAAGTTTGCTGAAATGATCCACTAGGACATGCAACCAGCAATCAAAAAGAATTTTTTAGAAAACTTCCAGGAAGATGGCAGATTAGAAAGACACAGAACTCTCTCTTCACACAGAAAAGTAGTTAGAGGACAGGCAGAAATGGCCTGGGAAAAAGAAGTTCTAGGGTGTAGGACATGAGGGGAAGGAAGGGCCCAGAAAAGAGAGAGGGAAAGAAAAGGAACCTCAACATTAAAACCAGTAGAGTAAAGCTAAGGCTGCCGGCGCACCTCCCCCACCCTACAAGGAGAAAGCATTGAATTCTCCACCCTCAGCCCTGCAGCTACAGACAAAGGGGATCCACCTCCCCAGGAAATTGGAAAAAGAGGGATACAATCTAAGGCTGACTCAGCTTTTGACCCATAAATTTGATCTGTTGTGTCCCAGGACCCCTTCCAGGACAGGTGGGGCTGCGCCACTAATGAGATCTAATCTTCTCAAATACCCTCCCTACTGACCAGGATGGTTGCTGAGGACACAGAGGGGAGTGGAATTATTCCCTACTCCCGAAAAGAGAGGGAGCTGCTAGCAAAGGTTGATCTATCTCTGAGAAAGTTTGATATGCAAGGCTCTTAACCTCCAGGCAGGAACCTCTGTCATCCATCCAGTCCTTGTAGCAGCAAACACACTCCAACCAGGCTTTGAACTGACAGGCTCGCCTAAGAGCGCCACCTGCAGGCCAACCAAGGAAGTGTATGTGTCAGAATTAGTAAATAAGAAAGGCTTTTCCAGCCTTTACAGCCTCCCCCCTCAAGGCCATTAGAAGCAGGTCTGCAACCCATTACTGGTTCCAGATCTAGATCTGAGCAACTAACAGGGACAATCCTAAAGACCGAGAACAGGTTGAACAGCAATAACAGTCTCCCGCCACTAAATCCCAACAAAAGAGAGAAAATGAGCAACAGAGTAAACTAACCATCATAATTAGGTGCCTACTTACAGAAATAGAAAAGGCAATTACCAAATTTGTTTAGAAGGGAAAGTACACTCGAATGGCCAAAAACATTCTAAAAAAGAAGAGCAAGAGGAACAGATGTAGCTCACTGGTTAAGCGTGTGCTTCCCTATGTACAAGGTCCCAGGTTCAATCCCCGTTACATCCCTTAAAAAAAAAAAAAAACAATATGACCACATGGGAGGAATTTCACTGCCTGACCTTGAAACATATTACAAAGCTACAGTGGTCAAAATAGCATGGTATTTGCATAAAGATAGACACATTGATCAGTGGAATAGAATTGAGAGTCCAGAAATAAACCCTCACTTCTATGGCCAACTGATTTTCGACAAACCTACCAAGCCCATGTTAACAAGACAAAACACTTTTTTCAACAAATGGTGCTGGGGAAATTGGATATCCATAACCAAGAAGAATGGGAGTCTATCTCACTCCCTATACAAGAATAAACTTGTAAATCAACTTGTAAAATGGATCAAAGACCTAAATATAAAATATAAAAGCCAGGACCATAAAACTACTAGAAGAAAATGTAGGGAAGCATCTTAAAGATCTTGTGGTAGATGATGGTTTCTTGGGCCTTTCACCCAAAGCACAAGAACCAAATAAAAAAGTAGATAAATGGGACCTCTTCAAAATTAAACACTTTTGCACCTCAAAGGACTTTGTCAAAAGGGTGAAAAGGCAGCCAATTCAATGTGTGAAAATATCTGGAAATCACATATCCGATAAGGGTTTAATATCCATGACATATAAATAGATGCTACAACTCAACAATATAAAGACAAACCACCCAATTTAAAAAATGGGTAATAGATTTGAACAGACATTTGTCCAAACAACCAATACAAATGGCTAAAAAACACATGAAAAAATATTCAACATCAATAGCGATTAGGTAAATGCAAATCAAAACTACAATGAGATATCATTTCACACCTATTAGAATGGCCCCTATTAAAAAGACAGAAAACTACAAGTGTTGGAGAGGATCTGGAGAGATAAGAACACTTATTCACTGTTGGTGGGAATATAGAATGGTACAGTCACCGTGGAGGACTATTTGGCAGTCCCTAAAGAAGTTGAATATAGACTTGCCACATGACCCAGCAATACCACTACTGGGTATATACCCAAAGAACTGAGAACAGTGGCATGAACAGATGTTCACAGCAGCATTATTCACGATTACCAAAAGATGGAAACAACTCAGTATCCCTCAACCAATGAATGGATAACTGATACACGATAGAATATTATGCAATTGTAAGAAGAAATGAAGTCATGAAGCATATGACAACATGGATGAACCTGGAGGACATTATGTTGAGTGAAGTAAGCCAGACACAAAAGGGCAAACACTGTATGACTGCGCTAGTATGAACTAAATATATTGTGTAATCTTATGGAGTTAATAACATGAATATGGGAGAAAATAGAATGAGTTTAGAGAATGGAAAGCTGAGGGTTAACTAGGGCAGAATTGGTAAAAAAAAGATGTGAGTTAATCTTTGGAAATGAATAGAAAAGGTGAAAGCTCAACATAATGTTTGTAACTAGCAGTGCTATTATATAGATATGACAGTGGTTGAAAGGGAAAGTCTAAAGTCTTATAAATTCCTAAAAGGAAAGCTAAAACATGTAACAAGGGACTGTATAGCATAGTAAAGCCTCATTTGGAATAAAAATATGGGTGATACTGCATATATAAGACTGTTTTTCTTTGAAATCGAACAAATGTAATGTTAAGTATCAGACCAAAAAATTTTTTTTTGCTAAGTGAAAGAAACCAGGCACAAAGTACTACGTATTGTATGATTCCATTTATTTAATTTGTAAATATAAATCAATTTATAAAAATGAAATTAGATTAATGTAGGGCTGGGAAAAGATAGTGAGATTGAGAGGTAACTGCTAAGGGGTGTGGAGTTTTTCTTTTTTGAAGTAATGAAATTGTTCTAATAAAATTTTTTTGGTGATGAATGTACAACATTGGGATTATACTAAGAGCCACTGATTATAAACTTTGGATAGATTGTATGGTATGTGAATACATCTCAATAAAACTGCTTTAAAATAAGTAAATAAATATGCAAGAATAGCCAGAAATAGCAGCTATGTACAACAAAGGAAACATAGAGAGACTAAGAGGTGATGAATTTTTTGTTTGTCTTTTTGTTTATTATTATTGAAATATGAAAATGCTCTAATAATGACTGAAATGGTAAATACACAACTATGTGATTATGCCAAATACCACTGACTATACTTTGGATGGATTGTATGCTTTACTAATATGTATTGATAAAATTGATTTGTTAAAAAAAAAAGATTTTTTTAAAAACTGAAAAATAAACATGAGTACAAGTGAAATGATCTTCAGTGTTCCAATAGCAGTTTCTTCTCCATGATTAAAGAGCCAGACTTAAACAAAAAATAAATTAATGCCTTAATAGACCCAGAGTCATTATAAGCACATGTCAACTTTAATACAATCAACTAGACTGGATCAACCTGCATTAAAGTGACCAAGAATATGTGTTTGGCAAGTATTCGGTTGCTAAAAAACAGTTCTTCAGAAATGGCCCATGGCAGAGCTACCTGTCAATTGTGAATCACAGGCGCCCAGCAATTTAGCATGTAGCACAACAACACCCCCCCCAACCCCGCCACCGCGGCTTAGTAGCAACTCAATAAATGCTTGAATAAATATCTGTTCATCCTCAGATGCAGGAATTACAGATCTGGAAATGTAGTCCAAGGAAATGATATCCCAACTGGAGAAGAAAAGAAGGAAATATCCAACCCCCCCCACGCCTAACCCACTACCATAAAAAATAATACCACTATCAGATGGAAAATAAAATGAAAAATAGCTCTCAACAAAAGTATTCACAGCAGAATTCTGGCAATAACCTAAATATCCACAATAAAGCAATAAAAGACTTGTTGCTCCTATTAAGGTTCATAAGCATTAAAGCAATTTAAAATGACCAGTACAAAATTAACATCAAAAATAAACTGCAGATTGTGGGAAGACAGCGACAGACTAACAGGCAGAGCTGAATGTTCTCACAAAAACAACAAAGAAAAATAACAAAAAACAAAAAAAAACAACAAAGAGCCAAAAGCTGTCCGAGGAACCTGCTTTAGGGGTCAGCAGAGCAGGACAGTGCTGCACAACTCCCAGGAAGGTGAGGGACAGAGAGAGGAAGAAGCCAAAATAACAAATGTGAGTTACCAAGCCCCGGTGATTGCTGGGAAGGGTTCCTCTTCCCCACCCCCAAGATATTATGCTGGGGTAAAACACCTGGCTCACTGCAGCCAACTGAGAGAGGAGCAGACATCTTACTCCCTGTCAGCTGTTTCAATAGAAAAGGGACGAGAACTCAGGATGCTTTTCTTCAGTGAATTTGGCCAGCAGAGCCTGGTTTGAATAACTGTTCTGGAGATTTAACACAGAAACACAGGAAAGCCAAGACTGAAAACTCATCTGTGGAAAGGTATGCTCACTAGCACCATCTGCTGACCTGTCTGGAAATTGCTAGGACAAAAACTATTCGTGTTCTCTGTCTCCAACCCCGGGAGAAAATCTGCGCTCCACTAGTTTTCCTGGCCCAATTTTGAAAACTTAATCTGGGCAATTTTAAAGACTGAGAATAAGTTGAACCCAATATCAAAGAAGAGCTTTGGGAAAAAAAAAAAAAAACAATAGGCAAGAGAAATTGGCCATCAGAGTAAATTCACCAACACATTCAGATGCCTAGACATCAGTAAAAAATTACAAGCCATATTAGGAAACAGGAAGAGATGGCCCAGCCAAAAGAACAAACCAAATATCCTGAAGAGAGATGGGATTTAAGACAATCAGTTATAATCACACAACTCTCCTAAATCATTTCAAAGAATTTATAGAAAATATGACTCAAGAAATAAAGGATATTAAGACACTGGGAGAGCATAAAGAACAATTTGAAAGCCTGCAAACAAAAGTAACACATTATGGGAATGAAAGACACAATGGATGAGATTAAAAGTACATCAGAGGCACATAAGAGCAGATCTGAATTGCTTGAAGACAGAATTAGTGATTTTGAAGACAGAACATCTGAACTGGAAAAAAACAGGAGAACAGAAAGAGAAGAGAATGGAAAAACTGGAACAGAGTCTCAGGGAATTGAGTGACAATGCGAAATGCACATTTGCATTATTGGTGTCCCAGAAGGAGAAGAGAATGGAAAAGGGGCAGAA
Organism: Cabassous unicinctus; assembly: GCA_029593785.1. Classification (NCBI taxonomy): domain Eukaryota; kingdom Metazoa; phylum Chordata; class Mammalia; order Cingulata; family Chlamyphoridae; genus Cabassous; species Cabassous unicinctus. Next base: position 45,542 of record JAQZBX010001161.1, on the reverse strand, counting down.
AGAATATTTGAGGAAATAGTGACTGAAAACTTCTCAACCCTTATGAAGGACATAAATATCAATATCCAAGAAGGACAATGCACCCCAAACAGAATAAATCCAAATAGACCTACACCGAGACACCAACTATTCAGAATGACAAATATCAGAGATAAACAGAGGATCCTGAAAGCAGCAAGAGAAAAGCAAAGCATCACATACATGGGAAACTCAATAAAATTAAGTACCAATCTCTCATCAGAAACCACGGAGGAGAGAAGAAAGTGGTATGATGTATTTAAGGAACTGAAAGAGAAAATCTGCCAGCCAAGAATTCTGTAGCAGGCAAAACTGTCCTTCAAAAATGAGGGTTAGTTCAAATTCTTCACAGACAAACAAAAACTGAGAGAATATGTTACCGAAAGACGAGATATGCAAGAGATACTAAAGTGGATGCTGCAGCCTGAAAGGAAAACACAAGGGCAAGACATCTGGAGAAGAGTTTAGAAATGAAGATTATTAGGAAGGGTAAACTAAAGGATAAGAAAACAGACAATAGAACAATCTGACAACAGAGACCAAAGGACAAAATGGATGAAGTAAGTAATGCCTTTACAGTAATAACACTGATTGTTAATGGATTGAACTCCCCAATCAAAAAACACAGACTAATAGAATGGATTAAAAAAAAATATGAACCATCTATATGTTGTCTACAAGAGGCCTACCTCAGACATAAGGACCCAACTAGGTTAAAAGTGAAAGGTTGGAAAAAGGTATTCCATGCAAGTAGTAACCAAAAAAGAGCTGGAATAGACCAGACAAATGTAAAACAACAACATTATAGCATATGAACAATAATTACTCAGTGCAACTGGCAAATTGTTCCTATGATCAGTATTCTGTAATTTTTTTCATACAAAAGAGAGGGTTGTCAATTGTTTGAGAATTTGATTTATTTATTTAATTACCATAAATAAATACCTATTTCAAACCTACAGCACACACCATACTTAAAAATGCACCAGGGAGGCAGGGCAAGATGGTGGGGGAGGTGGGGCAAGATGACAGCTGAGTAAGGCATTCCAAGAGTCAGCTCCTTCTACAGGGCAGTTAATAATCTAAACAGAGCTTTTTAAAGCAATTGTTTGGGGGGCCCATGAGTCCAGAAGAGCATCCTGCAACATCCTTGAAAGAACAGGAGGAGGAGACTGCCCATCTGCAGTGAAGATTTGTGAGTAAAGCACTCCACACCACGGAGGTTGGTGCCCATTCTCTACTGCAGGCGCTTTCAGCCTGCACAGACCGAACAGTCAGACACCTGGGGCTCCATCCCCGCACCCCAACAGGACAGGAGGGGAGCTGTGTTTTCTGGTCCTCACTGGGCACCTGCAGGCGCTTTTGGCCTGCATGAACGTGACCGTTGGGCGCCTGTGGCTCCAACCCCACCCCTGATAGGAAAAGAAGGGAGAGGTGTGTTTCCCCAGCCTTCTGGGTAACTGCAGGTGCTTCTGGACCACACAGACGGAAAAGTCAGACACCTGTAGCTCCATCCCCGCCTCCAAGAAGGACAAGAGGGGAGCTGTGTTTTCTCAGCCTTTCCAGTCAATGGCAGGTACTTTAAGCCTACAGGGACTGAACCGCTGGGTGTCTGTGGATCCACCCCCACCCCTTAATAGGACAGGAGGGAGTTGGTATTTCCTCAGCCTATCTGGGCAACGGCAGGCACTTTCAGCCTACAGGGACTGAACTGTTGGGTGCCTGTGGATTCCCCCCAACCCCTAATAGGATAGGAGGGGACTGGTATTTCCTAAGCTGTTCCTAAGCTTCTCTGGGGAAATGCAGGGGCTTTTGGTCTACAGGGACTGAACTGTAAGACATCTAGTAAGCCAGATGCCAAGACACCAATAAAAAATTACAATCCATGCAGGAAATAGGAAGATATGGCCCAGTCAAAGAAACAAGATAGGCCTTCAGATGACAAAAAGGAGATGAGACAACTTATCATAGATGTTCAAATAAATCTCCTTAATAAATTCAAAGAGATGACTAAAGAAATTAATGATATTAAGACACTGGGTAGGCACAAAGAAGAATTTGAAAGCATACATAGAAAAATAGCAGTTCTTATGGGAATGAAAGGCACAATAAATTAAATTAAATTAAAAATACATTAGGGTGAAGCAGATGTGGCTCAAGCAGTTGGGCATCCACCTACCACATGGGAGGTCCCAGGTTCGGTTCCCAGTGCCTCCTAAAGAAGACAAGCAAGACAGTGAGCTGATGTGACAGGCTGGCAAGGCGAACTGATGCAACAAGATGATGCAACAAAGAGACACAATGAGGAAACACAATGAAAGACACAACTAGCGGGGGAAGAGGTGGCTCAAGCAATTAGGCACCTCCCTCCCAAATGGGAGGTCCTGGGTTCGGTTCCCAGTGCCTCCTAAAAAAAAGAAGAAAAGCATACAATGAACAGACACAGTGAGCAGACAGTGAGCGTAAACAACAAGGGGAGGGGAGAAATAAATTAATTAAATAAACCTTAAAAAAAAATACATTAGGAGGCATATAACAGCAGAATTGAGGAGGCAGAAGAAAGGATCAGTGAACTTGAAGACAGGGCCTCCAAAACAGAACACACCAAAGAAGAGATGAAGAAAAGAATGGAAAAAATTAAACAGGATTTCAGGGAATTAAATGAGGTCACTCTTGCATACGTGTCATGGGTGTCCCAGAAGAAGAGGAGAAGGGAAAAGTGGCAGAAGGAATATTTGAAGAAATAATGGTAGAAAATTTCCCAACCCTATTGAAGGACATAGATATCCGTGTCCAAGAAGCATAACATATTCCCACCCAAATAAATCCAAATAGACTAACTCCTAGACACTTACTAATTAGAATGTCAAATGTCAAAGACAGAGAGAATTCTGAGAGCAGCAAGAGAAAAGCAACACATAACATACAAAGGATATCCAATAAGATTAAGTACCGATTTTTCATTAGAAACCATGGAGGCAAGAAAGCAGTGGTATGACATATTTAAGATACTGCAAGAGAAAAATTTCCCGCTAAGAATCTTATATCTGGCAAGATTGTTTCTGAAAAATGAGGGCAAGTTTAGAATATTCACAGATAAACAGAAACCAAGCACTGGCTTTGCAGGAAATACTAAAGGAAGTGCTACAGCCTGAAAAGAAAAGGCAGGAGAGAGAGGGTTGGAAGAGAGTCTAGAAATGAAGATTTTATCAATAAAGGTAACTAAATGTGTAAAAAAAAGTGATGAAAACAAAATATGACAATAAAACCCAAATGTCAAAATGGGTGAAATGAGAACTGCCTTTACAGTAATAACATTGAATGTTAATGAATTAAACTCCCAAATCAAAAGACTCAGACTGGTGGACTGGATAAGAAAATATGAGCCATCTATATGCTGTCTACACCTTAGACTCAAGGATATCAACAGACTGAAAGTGAAAAGCTGGATAAAGATATTCCACACATGCAGTAACCAAAAAAAAACAAAAACAAAACACCTAGAGTAGCTATACTTATATCGGATGAAAGAGACTTTAAAAGCAAAACTGCTATTAGAGACAAAGAAAAATATTACATATGAAAAAGGGGGCAAATTTCCAGGAAGAAATTACAGACATAAATGTATATGCACCTAACCAGGATACCCAAATTACATGAAGCAAACACTGGCAAAACTGAAGGAAGAAATAGATATCTCTACAATAATAGTTGGACTTCAATATACCACTTTCAGCACTGAATAGAACATCTGGGGATAGGAACAATAAAGAAACAAAGATTGGCTAATATGATAAATGTATTAAACCTAATAAACATATACAGAACATTACACCCCAAAACAGCAGGATATATATTCTTATCAAGTGCTAATGGATCTTTCTTCAGGATAGACTATATATTGGGTCACAAAGCAGATCTCAATAAATTCAACAAGACTGAAATTATATAAATCACTTTCTCTGATCATAATGGAATAAAGCTGGAAATCAACCAGAGGCAGACAAAGGTAAAATTCACAAATATATGGAGATTAAGCAACACACTATTAAATAATCGGTAGGTCCAGGAATAAACTGTGAGAGAAATCAGTAAATATCTCAAAATGAATGAAAACGTGAACACAACATATCAGAACCTATGGGATGCATCGAAAGCAGTGCTGAGAGGGAAATTTATAGCCCTAAATGTTTACATTAAAAAAGAAGAGCAAAATTCAATGACCTTACAATACAGCTGGAGAAACTAGAGAAAGAAAAGCAAACTATTCCCAAAGCAAGTAGAAAGAATGAAATAACATAGATCAGAGCAGAAATAAACGAAATTTAGAATAAAAAAAACAATAAAGAGAATTAACAAAACCAAAAACTTGTTCTTCAAAAAGATTAATAAAATTGACAAACCCTTAGCTAACTGACAAAGAAAAAGAGAGAGAAGATGCAAAAAAACAAAATAAAAAATGAAAATGGGGACAATACTACTGACCCCACAGAACTAAAAGAGATCACAAGAAGATATTATGAACAACTGTATGCCAACAAACTAGACAATATAGAAGAAATGGAAAAATTCCTAGAAACGTACAAACAACCTACACTGACCCAAGATGGAATAGAAGACCTCAACAAACCACTTATGAGTAAAGAGATTGAAACAGTCAACAAACAACTCCCAAAATGAAAAGCCCAGGACCAGATGGTTTCACAGGTGAGTTCTACTAAACATTCAAAGAAGATTTAATACCAATCTTACTCAAGCTCTTCCAAAATACTGAACAAGAAGGAATGCTAACAAACTCATTTTATAAAGCCAACATCACCCTAATACCAAAGCCAGATAAAGATACTATGAAAAAAGAAAATTAGAGACCATTTCCCTAATGAATATGGATGCAAAAATCCTCAACAAAATACTTGCTAATCAAATCCAGCAACACATTAAAAGAATTATTCATCATGATCAAGTGGGTTTCATACCACGCATGCAAGGGTGGTTCAACACAAGAAAATCAATCAGCATAATACACCACATTAATGAATCAAAGAATGAAAATCACATGATCTTATCGATTGATGCAGAAAAGGCATTTGACAAATACAGCATCCTCTCCTGATAAAAATACTACAAAAGATAGGAATTGAGGGAAATTTTCCCAACATGATAAAATGAAAAACCCACAGCTAACATTGTACTCAATGGTGAAAGACTGAAAGATTTCCCACTGAGATCAGAAACAAGACAAGAATGCCCACTATCACCCCTGTTGTTCAATATAGTGCTAGAGGTTGTAGCTAGAGCAATCAGGCAAGAAAAAGAAACAAAAGGCATCCAAATCGGAAACAAAGAAGTAAAACTTTCGCTATTCACAGATGATATGATCCCTATACCTAGAAAGTCTCGAAAAATCTACAGCTAATAAATGATTTCAGTAGAGTGTCAGGATACAAGATCAATATGCAAAAATTGGTAGTTTCTCTATACACTACTAATGCACAATCTGAAGAAGTCAGTAAGAAAATTTCATTTACAATAGTGCCTAAAATAATCAAATAATTAGGAACAAACTTAACCAAGGATGTGAAGCAACTGTATTCAGAAAACTACAATGCATTGCTAAAGGAAATAAAAAAAAGACCTAAATAATTGGAAGAACATTCCATGCTCATGGACTGGAAGACTAAATATCCTTAAGATGTCAATTCTCCCCAAATTGATAAACTGATTGAATGTAATCCTGACAGAAATTCCACCAGCATTTTTCAAACAAATGGAAAACACAATTATCAAATTTATTTGGAAGGATAAGGGGCCCTGAATAGCCAGAAACATCTTAAAAAGGAAAAGTGAAGTTGGAGAACTCTCACTTCTGGATTTTAAAACATATTATCTAGCTACAGTGGTAAAAACAGCATGGTACTAGCATAAAAATATACACATAGACCAATGGAACAGAATCGATGGTTCAGAAACAGATCCTCACATCTATGGTCAAGTGACTTTTTACAAGCCTGTCAAACCCACCTAGTTGGGGCAGAACAGTATATTCAACAAATAGTGATGGAAGAACTGGATATCCAAAGGCAAAAGAAAGAAAGAGGACCCTATCTCACACCTTATACAAAAATTAACTCAAAATGGATCAAAGACCTAAATATGAAAGCTACAACCATAAAGCTCCTCGAAGAAAATGTAGGGAAACATCTTCAAGACCTGGTGGTAGGTGGTGCATTCTTAAACCTTACACTGAAAACACGAGCAACAAAGGAAAACATGGATAAATGGGACTTCATCAAACTTAAAATACTTTTTTGATTCAAAGGACTTCATCAAGAAAGTAAAAAGGCAGCCTACTCAATGGGAGAAAATATTTGGAAACCACATATCCGATAAGGGTTTGATTTCCATTCTATATAAAGAGATCATACAACTCAACAAGCAATCCAATTAAAAAATGGGCTAAAGACTTAAATAGACATTTCTCCAAAGAGGAAATACAAATGGCCAAAAAGCACATGAAAAAATGTTCCATGTCACTAGCTATTAGGGAAATGCAAATCAAAACGACAATGAGATATCATCTCACACTGCACAGAAAGGCCATTATTTAAAAAACTGAAAACAAGTGCTGGAGAAGATGTGAAGAAATGGGGGCATTCCACTGTTGGTGGGGTTGTAAAACGGTGCAGCCTCTGTGAAGACAGTTTGGCGATTCCTCAGGAAGCTAAATATAGAACTGTCATATGATCCAGCAATTCCTCTATTAGGAATATATCCAGAAGAACTGAAAATTGTGACATTTGCAGACTGATGCTCATAGAAGCATTATTTATTCACAATTGCCAAAAGATGTAAACAATCCAAGCATCCATCAACCAACGAATGTACAAACAAAATGTGATATACACATACAATGGAATACTATGCCTCAGTAAGAAGAAATTAAACTGGGACACATATAAACATGGATGAATCTTGTAAGACATTATGCTAAGTGAAATAAGCCAGACAAAAGGACAAATATTGTATGGTCTCACAAATATGAACTAAATACGAAGAATAAACACATGGAGTTAAAACCTAGAATATAGGTTATTAGGAGATAAGAGGAGGGCTGCTAAGGAGTACTGATGCTTACTGTACGTAGATGTTTTAATTAACTTGACTATAAAAGTGTATAAATGCATAGAGTTGATGTTAATACATTATAGTGAATAGCAGCTGGTTTATAAATGGGATTGCGGCTGAAAAGGGTAGTCTAGGGATGTAAATGTCAGTTGAAAGAAAGCTAGAGAATTATCTAGGGACTGAATAACACAGTAAACCCAGAGGTGGATGAGAATTGTGGTTAATAGTACAAATGCAAGAATGTCCTTCTGTGAACTAGAACAGATGAACATCACTATTGCAGAGTGGTGGGAATGTGGAGAAGCATGGGAAAAATACAACTAATGTAACCTATTGACTATAGTTAACAGCAATACTGCAATATTCTTGCATCAATGCCAAAGATGTACTGTGTTAATAATAGCGGGATATGGAAAATGTATGCTTATGGACCATAGTTAGCGGCAATAGTCTGATGTTATTATCTCATAATCTGTAAAAAGTGTTCCACGGCAGTGTGTTGTGTTGGTGAAGGGGTGCTGTATAGGGATTCTACACATGTGCATGATTGCTTTGTAAGTTCACAACTTCTATAGTAAAAATACATTTTTAGAAAATGCACCAAAGGCATCTCCGTATAGTCAGAAAATAAGGCAAGGATGCCTACCATCAGAAATGTAATTCTACAAGGTTCTGAAAATGTAATAAGACCAGAATAAAAAGTAAATGCAGAACAACTATGCTGGGGATTGAATCATGTTCCCAGACAAAGGCGTTTTCAGGTCCCCACCCCTGGTCCTGTGGATGTAAACCCATTTGTAAACAGGATCTTGGAGGATGTTACTAGTTAAGGTGTACCAAACTGACTAAGGGTGGGCCTTAATCCAATATGGCTGAAGTCCTTACAAGCAAAGGCAACTGGACACAAAAGAAGCCATGGGAACAGCCAAAAGCTGGAAGTCAATGGAACTCAGAAAAGAAAGGAGAAGATGCCGTCATTTGCATTGCCATGTGATGGAAAAGCCAAGGAACACCCAAGAATGCCAGCCAGCCAGAAGATACCAACCCCAGGATGAAGCTAGCCCCCTCATCTCTGAAACCATAAGCCAATAAATTCCTGTTGTTAAACCAAGACATTGTATGGTATTTGTTTTAGCATCCAGGACACTAATACATACTAGAAAAGAAGAGATAAAATTATCACTATTTGTAGATGATATGATTCTCTAGAAAAACCAAGATAACCAACAGAATTCAGTATAAGAGAATTTGGTATGATTCCCAATTTAAAAATAACTATACAGGGAAGCAGATGTGGCTCAAGCAGTTGGGCACCCGCCTACCACATGGGAGGTCCCGGGTTCGGTTCCCAATGCCTCCTAAAGAAGACGAGCAAGACAGGGAGCTGATGCGATGGGCTGGCGCAGCAAGCTGATGCAATAAAATGACGCAATGAAGAGACACAACAAGAAAACACAATGAGATACACAACAAGCAGAGGTGGCTCAAGTCATTGGGCACCTCCCTCCCAGATGGGAGGTCCCGGATTCAGTTCCTGGTGCCTCCTAAAAAGAAGACGAGCACACAACAAACAGACACAGAGAACAAACAGAGAGTGCAAACAATGGCAGAGGGGGGAATAAATAAATCTTTAAAAAAAAGATAACTATACAAAAACCAATAACTTTCTAGAGATCAGCAGTATTGGGATAAAACATATAGTGGGGGAGAGGGTTCCATTTACAGCAACAAAACACATAGGAATAATCTTTAAAAAGAAAAAAGAAGAAACAAACAGAATAATGGTAGGAAGGAGAGGAGTGTGTTCAAAGTAATCTCCTAAACCAGTTGTTAATAATCCTGGTAGCACATTAAAATCACCTGGGGAGTTTTTATTTATTTATTTTTAAGGCCAAAGCCGAGGCCCCATCCTCCAGAAATACTGAATTAATTGATCTAAAATGGGTCCCAGGCATCTGGGGTTTTTTTTTGTTTTTAAACTTCTCAGATGGTTCTAATGTGCAGTCTGGGTTAGGAACAACCCTTGACAAAGAGGTTTCCAAGCCATTACTTATGATTGGCCAAAGTAAAATTTAAGAAATTGAGGCAAAGTAATTCTAAATTCAACCAGTAATTTCCTTTGGTCTGAATCCTGTCAAGTCTCCCCAAAAAGAGAAACTCTCTCCCCTCTTCACCACACCCCTCTTTCTACCATCTCTTACCGTACTTAAGCAAATGAGACAGACTTCCCAGCTACTGGCCTGACAATGACCATCATGAGTCAATATTTATTCCTCATTGCCTTTCTCTTTTTATACCATTGGCCAGAACAGCCTATAAACAATATTAAACAATGGTAATATATCAGCAACCTTTTTTTAATGATTTTAAATTGCTTTTACATGTATCATTTAAACACAATATTGGCTCATAAGTTATTTTTGTCAACTTAAGTATCTTATTATTAAATCTTGGAACTTAGGGCATGACCTCCTCATAGGCAGAAACCCTCTTATTTATCTTTGTACCCTCAGTACCTTACCCAGTGCCTAGCACCCAGTGCAAATGCCTTTTTTTTTTTTTTCGTTTGAATCACAAAAGTTTTGGCTGCCTTATCAGTTGTAGCTTTTCCCCCTTCAAACTGGCAGCTTTAATTTATCCATTCTATTGTCTTTAAATGTCTCAATTAATACTTTCATTCATTTTATTCTTCATTGAACATCTGTTAAGTGCTAAGTATTAGGAATACAAATTGCTGTTGCAATGAGGAAGACACAAGTAAACAAACAAAGGAATTTAGTGTGGTAATAGAGATATGTACTAGATGTGGTAGCAGCACTAGAAGTGATCAAGTTTGCTCCTTGAGTAAGTTACGGAAAGATTCCTTTAAAAGGTGCTAAAAACAGTCTTGGAGGGCAAAGCAGGGGAACAGCACAGAGATACTGACTGACAACACACACACACACACACACACACACAAACGACTAGAGACTGCAAGTAGCTTTAAGGTAAGCCTAAGCAGTTTGTGAGAAAAGAAACTAATGAGGTATGAAAGGAAAGGACCAGGCCACAAAGGCCTCAACACCATACCAACGAGTACGGAGACTTGATGCTACAGGCAGCAAGGAGTCAGATGTTACAGAGAGGGAGACTCATGTCAGAAAGATCACTGTTGACAATAAGGAAGTAAGAAAAACAACTTGTTCAAATGAAAAATGATGAGGGTCTGAACAAACAGTAGTGGAAAACAGTTAGAAAGGTTAAGGAGGTAGCTTCATCAAGAAACAGCCACCAAAAGTGGGTTAAGAAAAGAAGAAAACTTTTCCCTCCTCTTATTTTTCTTTGTTGTCTTTCATCCCCATAATCAGAAATTGCATGCTAAGTTAATGTTCTCTTTTCTCTTTTGATAGCACTACTTTGGCTGCTTCCAGAGGTTTTTACATGTAATTTTTATGTTCCTTATTATCTAAAATAGTTCATTTTTTATTTATTCTTGGAAACTGTTTTAAAATTTATTTTCCTTTTCCTTACATTTATATTATGTATTTCTGTTCATTACCATATTGTGATCTATTTATCCTCTAAACTTACAGCTTTTCAAAATTTATTCAGAATTTCTTTGTTGCCTAGTTTAACCCTGGTTCACTAAACTAATAATTTTACCTTTCTACCTTAATTATATTAATATTATTCATATCCTTTATTTCTTTAATTTTCATCATTAACAAGCTAACAATGGCAAGTTAAAAAAAAAAAAAAAAACCACCAAGGCTATTTTCTGTTTTTTCCATCGTTATAAATTGATTTATATTTACATTTTATATAAAAGGACTCATACAATATGTTACACAATATATTTAGTTCATAGTAACGCAATCATACAGTATTTGCCCTTTTGTGTCTGGCTTGCTTCACTCAACATAATATATATCTCAATTTTTTTTGTTATTTTAATTATGTGTTTTGTTGCTGCTATTCAGTTTACAAAGTACTTTATTATTAGAACTAGACAAATTCTAAAGGAGCTGTAACACTGAGAACCATTATCAAAACATTTCGGTATACAAATACACCATAACTATCCCCATAGATGTGGACAGACTGTTTCCAATTTTTCACTATTAATAACTGTGTAGTGGATAGCCTACACATAAATCTTTCCATGCATCTCTGAGCATCTCTTTAGGACGCTATCCTAAAAGTGAGGTCACTAAGTTAAAGGCTTCAAATATTATAAGGCACCTGATTCATAATGTTAAACTGCTTTCCATAAAGGCTGTGCCAAGTCACGTTCTCAGCAGCAGTGTATAAAAGTGTCCTCTTTACAGTTCTGCCAACATAAAGAACTGTTTCAGAAATCCAAATAATAAAATTTAGATCAACAAAATTTTAAAATCACCCATTAAAGGAGATGTAAAGAGACATGACAACTAAATGCAATATCTGATTAGATCCAGCACCAGAAAATTTTTTTCTTTTGCAATAAAGGGCAAAGTGGGAAAACTGGAAAGATACAAATAAAGTTTGTAGGTAAGTTTACATTATTGCAAGTCTGGAATTCCGGAGAGAGAACTCCAGGATAAAATAACCAAAAAATGTAATGTATTTCGATGGCCACTATATTGTAGAAGTAGATCATGTAGTAACAACTTCCCAACCAATGAAACATTATTAGGCTAAAAAAAAATATATGGTATTGCATCAGTTTTAATTTACTGATCCGGATGACTATACTTTAGTTATATACGATGATGTACTTGTTTCTGGATATACAGAGAAGTATTTAACATAAAAGCTCATTATGTTTTCAATTTACTTAGAAATGGTTAGAAAAAATTATACACACACATAGTATATACATAGAAAGAGAATATAATAAATGCAGTAAAATGTTAACACTTTGGGATTCTAAGTAAAGTGCATACAGGAATTCATTGTACTATTTTTGCAACTTTTCTCCTAGTCTGACATTATTTCAAATTGAAAATTTTATAATAAAGTATAAAAGCTTTTCAATAATATTTTTCCCATCTTTGCCAAATTAATAGGCAAAACTGTGCTTTCCTTTTGTTTAAAATTCACTGATCTCCTTGCCAGGATGGTTATTCACTGATTCAATTAATGTTTATTAAGGTGCTACTATATGCCAGGTATTAAGGATGCTAATTAAAGATAAAAGAAATACAACACATGGACAGGAATTATGGGAAGATGACCTCACAGTAGGTCAGCAGGACTCAAATGTCTTACAAAAACAGTGGAAGAAGGGCAAAAAGCCGTTCAAGGGAGCTACTTTGGGGATCTGCAGACCGGGAGAATGCTGTGTATCCTCTAGGAGGATGAGGGACAGAGAGACAGAGAAGCCAGAACGAAACTGTGAGTTATTAACCCCCGTGGCCCAGAACGGAACCCATCCCTCACGCTGAAGGCAAACAGCCTCAGTAAAACTCATGGCTCACTACAGCCAACAGAGAAGGGAACAAAGATCTTCCACCCAGGGAAGAGGGAGGGTGCAGTGGAGGGCAAGAGTGGTTTTCTCTTCAGTGAGTTTAGCCAGCATAGCCTACTTTGAATCTCGACCATTGCCAGCCCAGCAAGTGGAGGATGAAGGAGACAACTCCATGGAGGTTCAACAAAGAGCACAACTGCTGGCAGGTGAGGAAACTGCAAGAAGAAAGCTTTTGGGAGTCTCTAGTGTCCCAGGACCCTTGGGGATCAGGTCTGCGCCCCATTAGTGGAATCCTAGCCCTGCTTTGCTAATTTAAGCAGGGCAATTTTAAAGACTTAGACTAAGTTGAACCAAAAATCAAAGAGTCATGAAACAAAACCACTAGGCAATAGAGAAAAACTGACGATCAGAGTAAATTCACCAATATGTCATATGCCGAGACATCAGCAAAAAATAAAAAAAACAATGCTAAGAAACAGGAAGAGATAGCGCAGCCACAGGAAAAAAACAAAACAAAACAAGAATTGTGATGCGATAGAAGATTTAAGACAACAAATCAACAATGGTCATGCAAATCTCCTCAATCAATTCAAGAGGCTGAAGAAAAATATGGCTAAAGATATAAAGAATATTATGACACTGGGGGAGCATAAAGAACAATTATAAAGCCTGCAAAGAAAAGTAGCAGAGCTTATGGGAATGAGAAACAATGGATGAGATTAAAAGTACATCAGAGGCATATAATGGCAGATTTGAATTGGCTGAGGACAGAATTAGTGAATTAGAAGACAGAGTATCTGAACTTGAAAAGACAGGAGAACAGAAGGAGAAGAGAATAGAAAAAATTGAACAGGGTCTCAGAGAATCAAATGACAAGGCAAAACACAAAAACATACGTATTAAAGGTGTCCAAGAAGAACAGAACAGAAAAGGGGCAGAAAGAATATTTGAGAAAATAATAACTGAAAATTTTCCAACCCTTACAAAAGTATCAATAGGCAAGAAGGACAATGTACCCCCCAAACAGAATAAATCCAAACACCTACTATTCAGAATGTCAAATGCTAGAGATAAAGAAAGGATTCTCAAAGCAGCAAGAGAAAAGCAATGCAGTGCATACAAGCAAAGCTCAATAAAACTAAGTGCCAATCTCTCATTAGAAAAATGGAGGCTGACAGAGAAAAACTGCCAGTCAAGAATTCATTATCCAGCAAAACTGTCCGTCAAAAATGAGGGTGAGTTTAAAGTCTTCACAGACAAACAAAAACTGAGAGAATTTGTTACCAATGGACCGGATTTACAAGAGATACTAAAGGGAGTGCTCAGAACCCAAAAGGAAAAGAGAAAGGTGAGAGACTTGCAATGATGGATACAGGCCATGTTAAATTCCATCAAATTTTATAAAAGTGTATGGTCCAAAATGTAAACCATAATGTAAATCACTGACCATGGTTAGTAGCAATGCTTCAATAGTCGTACATCAATTGTAACAAATGTAATGTAAAATGTTAATAATAGGGGAAAGGGGAAAAGGGGGAGGATGTTGGGTATATGGGAAACTCCTATATTCTTCACATCACTTTTCTGTAACCTAAAGCTTCTTTGAAGACAAAATGAAAAAAATAAGACACTGAGGAAATAAACAGAAGAAAATGTCACTGTACATACAAGACAACAGATCCTACAGTGATGAAAGACAATGTCAATTTTTTTTTTAATTTTATATTTTATTATTTTTATATTATTCCAATTTTTAAAATATTTTTGTATTTTATTTTTTATTTTTAAAACTACATTATTATTTCATTTTCTTATTAATTGTATTTGGTTATTTTGTTGGCTTCATTTTTGAAGAAGTTTTCAATCACAGAAGGGTTACAACTGTGGCAGGGGAGGATCATTGGTGCGGGGTGTCAATGGGGGATACATGGGAAGAGGGTCACCTGGGGCATACCTATAAGGCATATAAATGTGTTCAAGTATTCATGGGGCACTGTCACAGTGGGAGGAGATTCACACAATAACTGAAAGAATATTGAATTCCCATCCTGGGGAGCTCTGCCACATTCTCTAATGGGACAGCAAGAATCCCCCAAGCACAGGGGCAGGGATTAGTGAAGGAGGATGGACCATTGATGGGCCCTTAATACTGATGACTGTACTTATGAACCTATACTTTTGAAATTGAAACTTAGCCTAGTATTATAAGGTGCCTAAAAGTTACCTCCTGAGAGCCTCCTTGTTGCTCAAATGTGGCCTCTCTCTGAGCCAAACTCAGCATATAAATGCATTACCTTCCTCCCAGCGTGGGACATGACTCCCAAGGATGAGCCTCCCTGGCACCGAGGGATTACTACAAAGCACCATCTAGCAATGCAACTGGAAAAAGACCTTGACCAAAAGGGGGAAAGGGTAAAGACAAATGAGTTTATATGGCTAAGAGACTTCAAAGTGAGTAGGGAGGTCATTCCAGAGATTAGGCTTATACATGACTCAGTAGGAGCTCACTGACTGCCAAAGTAAATACTGCCTCAAATAGTGGGGCTCCTGAGGGCTCTGGAGACATCCAGGCAATACAGGCAGGGCAGACAGTTCATGAGTTTGGTGCTCTGCCAGTGGGCCCTACTTGGTAATTTATGCCCCCCAGTGTGACAGAATTAGACTCAGTTGTGGTTTCCCTACACATGGCTCTTCTGCCCCTTCTTTTTGAACCTATAGTTAGTACTAGACTTAACAGGTGTATGTCCAAGAGAATTGAATCTGTGGTCCATCCATGTGCCAACTGGGCCCTGAATCTCAACAGAGTTGTAATATCTACTCTCCAGTTCACTGGACTCACCCAGGACAACTAACAAGGAGCTGATGATGGACAACAACTATCCCAAGGAACAAAGACAGTATGCATCTGCAAGCAAGATAGTCCCATCTATCTGCCCCAAGAGATCTAATCCCCCTCTCAATTAGAGGTGGAGTGGGCATCATTATCCCAGAATCCTCAGGATTGGGGAATGAATGATGGACTAGAGTAGACTTACTGGTATTCTACTATAGCCTTATTGTGATTCTAGCAATGGAAGAATTTTTATCATTGATGTGGAGGCAGTGGCCACTGGAGGTTCTGAGGGGAAGGAGAGAGAAAAACAGGTGTAATATGGGGGCATTTTTGGGACTTCAGAATTGTCCTGAATGATGCTGCAACAACAGACACAGGCCATTATATACCTTGTCATAACTTACAAAATTGTTTGGGAAAGAGTGTAAACTATAATGTAAACTATAATCCACACTTAGCGGCAATGCTCCAAAATGTGTTCATCAATTTTAACAAATGTACCAGACTAATGAAGGATGTTGTTAATGTAGGAAAATGTGCAAAGAGTAGGGAACGAGGCATATGGGAATCTCCTATTTTTTAATGTAACATTTATGTAACCTACATATCTTTTTAAACAAAATAAAAAAGTATATTAAAAGAAACAAAAAACCTATGGGAGGGTGTGGATGTAGCTCAGTGGTTGAGTGCCTGCCTCCCATGTACAAGGTCCAGGGTTCAATCCCTGGTCCTCCTTGAAAAGAAAAAAAATCTTTGGGATGCAGCAAAGGCAAGACTGAGAGGGAAATTTATAATCGTCAATGCTTATATTATAAAAATGACAAGAGCTAAAATCAAAGTCCTAACTGCACACTTGGAGGAAAAAGAAAAAGAACAGTAAACTAATCCCAAAGCAAGCAGAAGGAATGAAATAGTAAAAATCAGAGCAGAAACAAATGAAATTGAGAAAAAAAAAAGAATCAACCAAAACGAAAACTTGGTTCTTTGAAAAGATCAACAAAATCAACACACCTTTAGCTAAACTGACAAACAAAAAAAGAGAGAAGATGCAAATAAAATCAGAAATGAGAAGAGGGACATTACTAGACATTACCACTAACCCTGCAGAAATAAATGAGACCTTAAGAGGATACTATGAACAACTGTACACCAACAAAGTAGACAATGTAGACAAAATGGACAAATTCATAGAAACACATGAACAACCTACCACCTGAGCCACCTTAGATCCTGGTTTCTCAGCACGTCTCGTCTTGGCTCTCCCTTGTGTCACTCTCCTGTTATGTCATCATCTTGCTGCATGGCTCAGCGGAGGTCCCAGGGATTGAATCCAGGTCCCTCCATATGGAAGAAGGATGCCCAACCATTTGAGCCACATCCACTCCCTCAACTGATTTTTGACATGGCTGTCAAACCCACACAGCTGGGTCAGAGCGAACTATTAAAAAAATGGTGCTGAGAAAACTGGATACCTATATCCAAAAGAAAGAAAGAGGACTTCTATCTCACACCTTATACAAAAATTAACTCAAAATGGATCAAGGACCTAAATATAAACGCTACAACCAGAAAACTCTCCGAAGGTGAAAAGGTTTCTTAAACCTTACACCCATAGAACAAGCAGCAAAAGAAAAAATAGATAAATGGTACCTCCTCAAATTTAAAGTTTTGTGCTTCAAATGACTTTTTAAGAAGGTGAAAAGGCAGCCTATTCCATACCAGAAAATTCTGGGGAAACAACATATCTGATAAGGGTTTGATAGTCATGTTATATAAAGAGATCATACAACTCATTGACAAAAAGACAAGCAACCCAATTAAATATGGACAAAAGACTTGAGCAGACATTTACGAAATACAAATGCCCAAAAAGCACATGCAAAGATGTTCAACATCACTAGCTATTAGGGAAATGCAGATCAAAACTACAATGAGATTTCATTTCACACCTTATAGAAGTCATTATTTAAAAAAACCAGAAAACTACAAGTGCTGGAGAGGATGTAGAGAAATAGGAACACTCCTTCATTGTTGGTGGGAATGTAAAATGGTGCAGCCTCTGTGGAAGACAGTTTGGCTGTTCCTCGGGACGCTAAATATAGAACTTCCATATGATCAGGCAATCCCACTACTAGGAATATATTCAGAAGAACTGAAAGCAAGGACATGAACAGACATTTGCACACAATGTTCATAGCAGCATTATTCACAATTGCTAAAAGATGGAAATAACCCAAGTGTCTATCAACTGATGAATAGATAAAATGTGGTATATACATACAATGATATACCATTCTGCTGTAACAAGAAATGAAGATGGAATAAATATGACATGGATGAACCTTGAGCATATTATGTTCAGTGAAATAAGCCAGACACAAAAGGACAAATATTGTATGGTCTTAGTAGTATGAACTAAATATGATGAGTAAACTCATAGAGTTAAACTTTAGAATATAGGTTACTAGGAGATAGAATGTGGGTTGAGAAGGGACAGCTGATGCTGAATGTCATAGAATGCTTAATAAAGTGGATTATAAATGTGTGAAAATGGATACACTTGATGGTAACACATTGTAGTGAGTTTAACTGCTGATTTGTAAGTGTGTGAATTTGGCTGAAAGTGGTAGTCTAGGGAGGTTAATGTCAATTAAAAGAATGCTAGAGGATAATCTAGGGACTGTATAACAGTGATTTTACTAGTGATTGAAAATTGTGGTTAATAGTATGAAAAAGAATGTTTCTCTATTACAAGGTGTTAAGAATATGAAGATACTTGGGACAAGTACAACTAATGTAACATATGGACTATAGTTAACAGTAAAATTGTAATATTTTTACAGTAGTGGCAAAGAAGGTACTACATCAATGCTAAGGGTCAACAATAGAGGTTGTAAGGAGGTATGGGATTTTTCCTTTTGAAGTAAAGAAAACATTCTGAAATTGACTTCGCTGGTGACAGGACAACTCTGATGAAACTGAAAGCCATAGAATGTACACTTTGGATCAATTGTACCAAGACAGGGAACCATATAAAATAATGAACCCCATGGTGAATGATTGAGTGTGGTTAACAGTACAAATATGACAACATTCTCTCATGAACTTTAACAAATATACAATACCAATATATGGTGTTAATAATAGGATGGTTTGTAGGAAAAGCACACCAAATATAAGCTTTAGACTATAGATAGCAGTAATATTGTGACAATATTCTTTCATCATTTGTTACAAATGTATCACAACAATGTAAGGTGGTGGTGGTGGGGTGAAATATGGGAATCCTGTATGGTATGCATAAGTCTTATTTATGTATACCTAAAGGGGTAAAGGAACCAGAATCACAGGCAAGTGGAGGTTGAAAGGACAAATATTCTATGGTCTCACTAATATGAACCAAATACGGGATGAGTAACCTCATGTAGGTAGACTGTAGAATATACATTACTAGGAATTAGAATATGGGTTGAGAATGGAAGCTGGTGCTTAATGTATGCAGCATTATTAATAAGGTTAATTGTAAAAGTGTGGAAATGAATATAGTTGAGAGTAACACATTATAATGAGTATAACTAATACTACTGATTTATAAATGTGATTGTGGTTGAAATGGGTGGTCTGTGGACATAAATTTCAATGGAAAGGAAACTAAAGAAGAATCTAGGGAATGTATAACAGTGATTTTGGTGGTGGATGAAGACTGTGGTTAATAATATAAATATAAGAATGCTCTTCTCTTACGAAGTGCTAAGAATATGATGATACATGGGAAAATTAATGTAACTAATGGACAATAGTTAACAGTAATATTGTAATATTTTGCAGCCATGGCAAGAAGATGTCATTTCAATAGTAAGGGACAGTAATAGGGGGTTATAACAGGGTATGGGATTTTTCCTTTTGGAGTAATGAAAACGTTGTAAAGTTGACTGAGAGAATGATAGCACAACTCTGTGATGAAAATGAGAGCTGTTGAGTGTACATTCTGAATGGATTGTATAAAGCATGGGGCTGTATAACACAGGGAACCCAGTAGTGGAAGATGGACTTTGGTTAATAGGACAAATATGACCATGTTCTCTCATGAACTGTAACAAATGTATAATACCTATAAAGGGTGTAATAATTGGGGGAGAGGGGATATAACAAATGTAAGATATGGGCAATAGTTAATAGTAGTATTTTGACAATGCTCTTTCATAGTTTGTAACAAAAGTTTCATAACAATGCAAGGTGGTGGTGGTGGGGTATGTATGGGAGCCCTGTATGATGATATACATGTTTGTCTTGTAAGTTCACTTTTCCTATACACTTATTGTTTATGAATGTGTTCATGTATGAATGATATACTTCAATAAAATTTTATTTAAAAAAGTAATGATAGGGAAGCGGATGTGGCTCAAGCGACTGGGCTCCCATCTACCATATGGGCAGTCCCGGGTTCGATTTCCGGGGATTCCTGGTGAAGGCAAGCAGGCCCATGAGGAGAGCTAACACAACAAGATGATGCAACAAAAAAGAGACACAGAGGAAAAAAAAAAACAAAAGACAATGAGAGACACAACAAACCAGGGAGCTGAGGTGGCTCAAGAGATTGAGTGCCTCTCTCCCACGTCAGAAGATCCCGGAATCGGTTCCCGGTGCCTCCTAAAGTGAAGAGAAGAGAAGACAAGCGGACACAGAAGAACATGCAGCAAATGGACACAGAAAGCAGACAGCGAGCGCCAGCAGCAAGGGGGTGGGGGGGACAAATAAAATAAAATAAAACTTTTTAAAAAAGACACCATTAAAAAAAAAAGTAATGATAAATCTATGGCTTGGGATGCATAATGTATGAATATTGGAGGATATAGGGGAGTAGAACATAGTTTGTATATACAACTTAAGTAAAGCTAGTATCATATCAAATAAGATTGCTATAGATTAGGATGGTGAATTTAAGCCACATAGTAACAACAAAGAAAATATCAGAATAGTGTGCAGAGAAATAAACAAGAAGGGATTCTAAAGGGTTCATTATGAAAGATGAACTAAATACAAAAATTAAGCAGTAATAGAAGAACTGAGGGGCAAAAAAGCTATAAGACTTACAAAAACCAAAGTGCAAAATGGCAAAAGTCGTGATGATCAGTAGTTGCTTTAAATGTAAATGGGTTAAGTTCTCCAATCAAAAGACAGAGATTTGAAGGATGGATAAAAAAGCATGTCCCAACTATATGCTGTTTACAATACTCACCTAAATGCAAAAACATAAGTAAGTTGAAAGTAAAAGGATGGAAAAATATACCATGCAATTAGTAAACAAAAGAGAACTGGGGGAAAAAATGGCGACGTCCTGTTTGGCGGTTGTTTGTCGAGTGGTCTCATCCTCCCTGAATGCTTCCAGAGCATTAGTAACTTCTCAGACCCCTGCTAGCCCAGGATTCAGAGGTGCCAAACCTGGATCAATGGTCTTTTATACCTCATCAACCTTTTCCCCTAAAAAATAACTTATGCTTGCTAAAAAATTATTATAGGATGAATATTTGTTCACTTGCAGACAATTTGAAAAATGGGATAAAATATTTTAAAGAAGAAAAAAAAAGAGAACTGGGGTAGCTATACTAATATCAGATAAAATAGACTTTAAGTCAAAAACTATTACAAAGGACAAAAAAAGTCACTATATTATACTGATAAAGGGGTCAGTTCAATAAGAAGACATAACAATTAAAAATATATATGCACCTGATGGCAGAGCCCAAAAATATATGAAGCAAATATTGACAGATTTGAAGGGAGAAATAAATGACTCGACATTGAAAATAGGAGACTTAAATACACCACTTTCAATAAAGAATTGAACATCTAGACAGAAGATCAACAAGGAAATAGAGGACTTGAAAGGGCAAAGGGCTTGAATAGACATTTCTCAAAAAAAAGATATACAAATGGCCAATAAGCACATGAAAAGATGCTCGACATCTTTAGCCATTAGGGAAATGCAAATCAAAACCATAATGAGATACCATTTCATACCCACTAGGGTGGCTGTTACTTAAAAAAATGGAAAATAAGTTTTGGAAAGGATGTGGAGAAATAGGAACACTTGTTTGTTCTTGGTGGGAATGTAAAGCAGTGAGCCTCTGTGGAAAACAGTTGGGCTGTTTCTCAGAAAGTTAAGTACAGAACTACCATATGACCCAGCAATCCCACTTCTAGGTATATAGCCAAAAGAACTGAAAACACAGACTGCAAGAGATACTTGTACACCATTGTTCAAAGCAACACTGTTCACAATAGCCAAAAGGTAGAAACCACCCAAGTGTCCATCAACAGATAAATGGCTAAATAAATTGTAGCATATACACACACACACAAAGGGGGAGGGCATTTCAGAAAGAGGAATCCATATGTGGAAAAAGCCCTGCGGATGTGAAAAACATGCATGATTGCTTTCAATCCTCAGAACAACTCTGGAGGCAGGTCCTACTAAACTTTTGACTGTGCCTCAACTCTTAATCACTGGAATTTGGTATACAATTCTAGATAGACTTGAAGAGGGGGAGATATGAGTGCAGGAAAAAGGCTGCTGCTCTACTACAGGGAAGAAAGAAAGTCTAAAATAAGAATAGCCATGCAAGTGAAGTAGATGGGATTATGAAAAATATTTAGAAGACAAAATGAAGAATAGGGGTTAGGGGAATGTACAGGATGAGAGAAAGAGAACTTTGATTCTCAGGTATCTGTCTTGGGAGATGATGAATATGTCCTTAACTAGAATAAGGAATATGAGAAAGGAGCCAATTACAAGAGAAAAAAACAAAAATTAGGTTTTAGACAAAGCTTGAGGTATCTGTGGGTATCTAGGCAGAGATACTTAGAGTTTGGACATAGAAGTGTGAAGTCAGGATATATGTCTGGCATAGAAATAAACCTGAAAAATGGGTGGCAGTTAAAACCATGAGAGGGGACATAAACAGTCTAGGGAGAACAAGATAAGAGATGAAAACAGAACACTCTAGAATTCTAACCCTTGAGGACAGAAAAAAAGTACCAGCAAAAACACTGAGAAGGGAGGGTCAGTGTCTGAGAGTATGTGGTGGTGCCAGGTGGTACCAGCCCAGTCTAGAAGCAGTAGCTGCAATTCTCCCAGCTCCAAAGCTTCTCCACTCTGTGCAAGTGCCCAAATACACATGCACTCAACCATGACCCTCAGCACATGACTGTGTCTCCTACTTCGCTGAGATCAAGTTCTATAGATCCATCTACCTCCCTTTCCCTCTGCTCCATCTTGAATGTATCCATCATCACTCACAATCTCCCCCATCTCCATAAGACCTATTATAGTGACCTCCACTTAATAAGTATCTTAAATGACTGCTTGAGAAGGTTCAGAGATAGACAATTAAAATTATTAAGATCAAGGAGGTTGTCACATGAGATTAAAAAGTAATAATGATACTTGTAAAGTTTAGAAAAACCAAGGCTTAAGAGGAAATAAAAAATTCTATCAAACATAAACAGTTTGTTTAAAGTATATATGGATTTGTTCATCAAATACTACTTGAAAGAAATCACCTAAAATGGGAAAGAAATATTTAGGATTTATGAACAGCAAAAAGAAAAAAACAAAACCTACTCCACACAACAGTAGCAAGTTAATGTAATTCACTAATCCAAGAGTTAGCACATGGCAAAAACACCAATAGATCTCTTTTTAAAAGAAATGGTAAGTTCACAAGTACAGGCATATAATGAGTTACTAAGGGAAACTGACCGTTTGCAGCAGAGTCCTGTGCTTTGCAATGGAGGTGGCAAGAACAACACAAATCTTAGAAGTCTCATCAGAGACAGAGTCCTGGCGTGGGAGGCCTCAAACTCAACTCTAATATTCTTGTGTTTACTATACAAGTGATTATACTGACAGTTTGCAGCAAGTCATTTGTTTGCCAGAAAATAGGTGGTCCATCCACAAACATTTAATGAGCACCTAAGATGTGACAGGTACCACATGAGGCACCAGAAATACAAAGATGCCTAGGCCAAGGTCCCTGCCCAAGGACTCACAATCTCATGGGAGAGATGGGTAACATGCATAGCCCATACCAGAACACATGGTGACTAGTGTTCTCATGGGGGCCCAGAGGGAACACTAACTGGTGGGGGCTGAACAAACTTCAGAAAAAATGACATTGAGCCAGTTTGCAAGACGGGGTTACAATATTGAACACACTAGAAGCAAAGAATAAAGACCCATCTGGAAATGGGAGAGAGGCCAGGCACAGGAAGGGTGTATGGGAAGAGGCTGGCAAGAAAAGTGGCTCTGAGAAAGCCTGGAAGGGCTAAGCAAAGCAAAAGCATGGTAAATCTGGCATCCAGTCTAATTCCAGGAGTGTGTTGGAGCATAAATGCAATTATGATAAGGAGGCATGAATGAAGGATCATCATTCCAAGAACAAAAAGGTAAGAGGATGAAAAGGGTTAATTTGGGGAAATTCACCAGAACAGAGCAGGGCCAAAGAAAGGGAAAACACTGAAATTGACTGCACACAACTACACACCTGCTTTGTGCTGTCTCATTTAAGCGATATGCCTATACTCTGAGGAAAGTATTAGCCAAATTTTGCAAATGGGAAAACAGAGGCTCATAGAAGGAAATAGGCTACCTGATGTCATACCAATATTAAGTAGGATTCAAACTTAGCCAGATGGACCCAACTTCAAAACCCCCACTCTGCCTCATAATCTTGGAAAAAGTGGACTATAAGAACATTCTAGAAAGCAAGGCCCTACCAACTAGGCTAGAATGCACCCAAAGCTCCCACTGAAAATGGGGCAAGGGAAAGGTTAAGGAGATGAAACTCCAAGTTTCTAGACAGACTAGAAAATTAGTCTCTGCCATCAACAGTACTGAGCAAACAGCAGAGGCCAATGACTGGTGAGGCAAGAGCTCCTGTTCTCCTAAGGGGCCTCCTAATAGACACAGAGATGAACAGGACCCCTGCATATAGCTAGGAAAGGGACAAGCCTGGTCAGAGATGAAGTATTAATTCATCAGACAGAAGATGAAGGAAATTCCCAGTACAGCAAACAACAGGTAAAGTGTAAAAGCACATGGCATGCTTGAAAAATAAAGACTAACCTGGAATATGGTACAAAGAAAGGAGATGAACTGTAAAGAAAGGAGAGGACCAAATCATGACAGGCCAGGCATTCTTTTGAGGTGTTTGGGTTTGTTCTTAGACAAAGGGGAACTAATGGCAAATCAATAAGCACACAGCATAGTCAGACATATATATCAGAACAAGCCTGGTGGTACTATGGAGAAATAACTGGATGACAGAGCCTAAGAATAAAGAGATTAGTCATAAATCTACTGGAATAACCCAGTTGAGACTGGGCTGAACTAAGTCAGTGGCAGTAGAATGATGAGGAAAAATGGACAGAACATGTGATCAGTTCTATGTGAATTCTGAGGGAGAGGTCACAAAGCTTAGGTCCAACTTGGGTGAAGAAAAAGATGGTGGTGCCATCATTACATAGAAAAAACCCATGAGGAATGGTCCAAGAAAGAAATGTTGAGTGTAAGATGCCTACATGACTTCTAAGCAGAGATTCCAATAGACAAATGGAAAACAGGGAATGGAACCTGGAGAAGAGTGGGGGCTTGTGGGGGAACTTAGTTCTAAATCATGACAGTAGAAAATACTGATACGACTGAATAGAGCAGCAGTTCTGAACACTGAACATGCTTCAGAATCACCTGGAAAGCTTCAGATGCTGTGGGAGTGGGGAGGGGAACAAATTTGCATTTCTAACAGATGATACTAATGCCTTAATAACCACTGGAGTAAAGAAAGGAGAATAGGAGTCCTGAGCAAGAACCTTGAAAACATCAAGGATTTCCCAGTAACAAAGTCAGAGTTGCTTTGGCATCTCTCAAAATCAGAAAAAGTGACCCATCCCAATCAAGATGGTAGAGTGAGAAGTTTAAGGGCTCCATTCCCTGCCCCCCACCCCCATGCACACACAAGCTTTGAACAACCAGCAAGAACAGGCAGAAACATCTTCCTTAAAGCTCCAGAAAACTGTTAAAGGATTTCAGTAACAGGATTGCTGAATCAAGAAAAAGGCAACTTAAAAGCAGTAGGATCTCCTGGCAATACGGTTAGTCCCTCCCCAATCTCTTAATGGCTTATTAGCAAGGAGCCGGTCCACTCTCCTAGTCTTGGTCCCGGTTCTGGAGGAAGCAAAATACCCTCATGCACATACTGGGAGCATGGATGTTGGGCCAAATCTCTCTGGCTATGTCCTGAGGGACTCACTATTTCAGAACTTGCACTGCATAAAGACAGCAGCTCAAAGAATGCTGTGGAAGTGTAGTCTAGTTGTGGCTGCTGGGCAAGGGATTGCTGGCTGTAGGACATACAGTAAGTACAGTGCCCAGAAGTGTAAGGAAACTATTTCCTAAGAAACAGGGAACATTCATTTCTGGGGAGAATTCCTAAGGCCATACCCACATGCCCAAGACAAGACACATGCACAGAAAGGGTCAGGGAGGCCCCTACGCTTTGACCTCAACCTAGTCCCTAAACTCATTGTATGGATATGCTCTGAAGGAGAGCACTGGCACAGATCAATCTGCAAAGACTGGGAAAGGTGCTTCCTTTTTCCCTTTTTTTTTTGTTAGCTCCTGGCAGTGAAGAAAAGTCAAGAAAAGTTCTGTCATAACACTAGCTGGATACAGGCTTAAGGAACAGACGTTTCAGAGTCTAAATTCCAGCAATGATGCATTAAAATATCAATACGTCCAGGTTTCAACAAAAGGTTACAAAACATACAAAGAAAAAGTGATGGCCCAGGAAAAGGAGATTAAAATGTTTAGAAACCATCAATGAGGAGCATCAGACCTGGGATATTCTAAAGACTTTAAAAAATGGTCCTAAATATGCTCAAAGAGTTAAAGGAAAACATAGACAAAGAAATAAAGGAAATCAGGAAAATGATAGATGAACTAAAGAAATTATCAACATACAGATGGAAATTAAAGGAAAACATAGACAAAGAAATAAAGGAAATCAGGAAAATGATAGATGAACTAAAGAAATTATCAACATACAGATGGAAATTATGAAAAAGAATCAAACAGACCTGACGATCACAGGAACAGACATTAAAAACTCCCTACAGGCATTCAACAGCAGATTGGGGCTGGCAGAAGAAAGAATCAGTGAACTTGAAGGAAAGAAAATTGAAACCATCCCAGAACAGAGCCTGAGGAATCATGGGCCACTATCAAACATACCAACATATGCATAGTGGGAATCCCAGAAGGAGAAGAAAGGGGCACAGAGAATACTCAAAGGAATAATGGCTGACAGGTTCCCAAATTTAACTAAAAACATAATTATACACATCAAAAATTCTAAATGAACTCCAAACAAGATAAACCCAAATAGACTCACACCACAACATATTATAATCAGACCATCAAATGCCAAAGATAAAGAGAGACTTCTGAAAGCTGCAAGAAAGCAGCAACATGTCACGTACAAGGGAGCTTCAATAAGATTAAATTCAGATTCTTCATAGGAAACTATGGAGACAAGAAGGCGGTGGGAAGACTTAAAGTGCTGAAAGCAAAAAATTGCCAACCTAGAATTCTATATCCGGCAAAACTCTCTTTCCTAGATAAACAAAAGCTGGGTGAGTTCATCACCAGTAGACCAGCCATACAAGAGATGCTAAGGAGAGTTCTAAAGGTAGAAAGGAAAGGGCAACAGACAATAGATCAAAGCTGCATTAAGAAATAAAGGTCTCCAGTAACGGTAATGACACAGGTAAATAAAATGCCAGGACTACTGTATTTTTTGTAACTCCACTTTTTACTTCCTACAGGATCTAAAAGGAAAAGGCATAATATATAATGATAAATCAGTGGTTTGGGACTCGTAATGTATAAACAAGTTATTTGTGACAAGAACAGCATAAAAGTGGGGGGAACCAGGAGTACAGGAACATAGTCTGTATATTATTGAAGTTAAGTTGGTATCAAACCAAACAAGACTGTTATAGATTTAGGATTGTTAAATTTAAGCCCCATAGTAACTACAAAGAAAATTACTGGAGAATTGCAAGCTCATCGAAACAGAAAGTAGAATACAGAATGCCAAGGACAGAGGACAGGGGAAATGGGGTGTTAACGCATAATGTCTGTAGGGTTTCTGTTTGAGCAGATGGGAAAATTTTACTAATGGAAGGTGGTAAGGGTACCATAACACTGTGAATGTGATTAATCCCATTCATACTAAATGGTATGCTTGGGAGTGGTTTAAATGGGAAAGTTTGTTTTTAGAAGTAAAGAAAAAAGGGAAGGGAGGGGAGGGGAAGAAGGAAGACAGAAAGGATGGAAGTAAAAAATCAGAAATGGCCCCATAATCCTCCAAGGACAGTGAAGAGACAGGGTAAATTCCAAATCACAGCCCAAGATGCAGTAAAAGGAACAGCATTGTCCAGAGTTTTATTCTGTTTTGCTGCCTATCAAGAAGAGTTTCACGCATATTTCTTAAACACACAAATCAAAAAAAAAAACATTCTACAGCAAAGATTTTAGAATTTAGGAATTAAGCACTGGAGCTGGCGGCAAAATACAAAAAGAAAAAATAAAAAAGCAGCAGCTAGGCATAGTACATCTTCCCCAGTGGTATCATTAGAGACCAAAGAGGCTACTTAAAAGAACCTATATAGTCAGTCTTGAGCCTCAGGAGGGGGCTATTGCAATTGTGGACAGGAAAAGTTAGAAATTAAGGACTAAAACAGTAAGAACTGCCTTCTTCCAGGGAACTCTGTTACCATAAAATAAATACCATCATCTAATAGACACCCAAAAGGGTAGACAGTTGTTAAACCTTCAACCCAGGTGATATTATGGAAACAGGTGCTCATTTACCTCTTTGACTGAGAATTCCTTCAGGCCTAAATATTTCTGGAGTCTCAAAAGCAAAAATGCAGTCACTTTCATGGACTGTTTCCAGGTCGTCTGTGTCACAGAAGGAACGATGGAACCCATCATAGTACATTTCCGTTAACACAATCTAAAAATGGGAAAAATGTAAATAACTGGATAGATAACTGGAAAGTCAATAAGCACTGATATCCCAATTCTACCATGAATTTCTCCAGACCATCAGATCTGCAGTGATCTGAGTGGGCTTTGAAATATCTCACAGAGCCCATATTCTTTGTCTTTAATGAGAGAATCTTGAAACCACAATATCCTCTATAATTACATAATAATATACCCTAATTTCAGAATGCTAGAGCAAAAAATCGAGAGTTCCTCTAAGTTTTGGTCTAGAAAAGACCCAGGAAATTATAAAATCTCACCTCCTCATTTCATAGGGGAAGAAATTAGAGAGGCTGGGTGCCACAACTGTTCAATGTCAAAGCAAGAACAGAGCCCACATCTGACTCACAGAGATTTCTCCCACATCACTAAATTTTCTTCTTTTCAAGTTAAAAATTGTCAAATAACCATGGATATTTGTGTTGGAAATAAAATGAAATCAAGTCAAATGTTCAATAATGGAAACTAGAGTTAAGCATATTAAAGCCATACTGGAACTACAAAGCTATTAAAAAGAATAAGTTAGATATAGTTGCACTGACAGGGAAAAATCTCCTAAGTAAATAAAAAAGAAAGGTAAAGGACAATATTGTAAAATGATTCCATACTTATAAAATAATAAATATAATATCGCATGTATAGGAAAAAAATTGAATGAATATTTAACAAATTAGTATTAACAATTAGTAACCCTTAGTACTAAGATACTTAGCGTGAGATATTTTCCAAGTTTTATTTCTGAAATGGTTGAGTATTTTACAATGAAACAGAAAAGAAAAGAAGGGGTAAAAGACAATGGAGACATTTAGAGACTTAATTACATGCTCAGCAGCATTGTCTAGTGAAAAAAGCACTAGATTCGGCATGAGGAAGTTCCAGTCTCAGCCTGCCACCAACCAGCTGTGACCTTGAACAAGGCACATGGTTCCTTTGAGTCTCCTTCAAATGAGAGGGTTAGAATGCACCCTAAAGGTCCTCTCTACTGGCACTAACATTCTAGAGTCTACGAAATGAAAGAGGCTAGTGGCATATTCCACAAATAGTCCAGGAAAAATATTCCTGGCGTATTTTTCCTTTTGATGATTTTAATGGTCATGTTGTTTTTCTGCCAGTGAACATGCAAATATAATTCACATTCTCCAGCAAGCTGAAGTCAAAAGCAAAGTTGTAATTCATTTCACCAGTTTAAACCATGTGCCAAAAAGCCAGACAGCAATGGAAGCTTTAAAGATGAAATTAGATTGCCTTGGACATATACCTAAGTTTCCCTCCCTCTTTTAGTCCTTCCTCTCAACCTGAAAGGGATACGGGGGGGTACTTCAGAGTAAGGAAGAATATGAATGTTTTATCAATGTGCCAGTACTTGCCCTATGAAAATATGAGACATTTGCTATATTAGGGCAAGACTGCCCGTTATATTTATTTTACTGTGGTAACTTCCCAAATGAGGTCACATGAAGCTAAAGTACAAAATACCTTTATTATCCAAGTGATTACATAGAATCACTTGAAAATAAAGGTCACTACATAGAATCACTTGAATAATAAAGGTCACTATACAGAGGCTTCCAGAAGCTATCTAGGGAAAAGCTATTCAGCCACTGAATCATCTTTCCTCAGTAAGTCTTAAAATGGGAATGTTTTCCCAAAAAAAATTCTAATAGTGAATTAAGTAAAAACTGTAAGCAAAAATATGTCAGGTCACCAACAGGCCAAAAGATTGGGGGGTAGCGGGGGAAGGTTGGCCAATTTAAATACAACTTCTTATCAAAGATTTACTCAGGGGGCGGTGGGGGAGCACAACTTTCCTTTAAGCTCCTAGCTAAACAAGGCAAGAAACTCTGGTCCTGCTTTAATCACAAAACAAAATGCCCCAAGTATCTAATAGAACCCTGCACTACAAAAAGGTATCTATTCTTACCATCACATGGGAAGGGGTTTTCTGGAGTAACTGGCTGAGTTTTCTAAACCTTCAAATACCACAGGGATGCACTTTCTATTGCCCACATAAGCATCCATAAGAATGATTTAAGATGGGTTACTTTATATACAAAGCTAAAAGAAGGTCCTGGAATAAAGTCACAGCTTTTCCTTTTAAAAATATGTATATAATTAAATGAAGCATAAAAAGTGTTTGTGTACAATTTTCTCTTTGGAAGTCTTGATTTTTTTCTCTCAACACTAGAAGCAACCAGTCTTAAATTTCTATCTAACCATATTGGGCAGAGAACTGTTTAAAAATTCCAGGAAAGCTGCAAGTAACACCTTCGTGGCTCCTGTGTAATAGGTTTTAGTAGGCTCATTACCTGATCAGTGGGGATCTTTGTTTCCATAGACACTGCTTCCCGAAGTCTGGCGACACTTCCAGACAGAGGCACAGCCACACCAATCCTCATGCAGTGAGAGCATTTCCCTTGATACACTACGGTGACATAGAGAGGCCTGTACAGATTAAAGTCAGAGCTTCTCATTAGCCACTTATTTCAACTAAAACACAGAAACAGCAACACAGACATGATCTGAAATCAATGTAAAACTGAAGCTAACTCATACCTTTATTTGGAAGCCAAACAGAAAAACTTCATTTGGACCCAGATAAAAGTACCAAACAATAATCAAGAGATCTTTGGAAAAAGCAATCTTCAGAGAACAAAAATATGACATATCTATACTTGGTTTTGTGCTTTGTATTTTCTTAAAAACCACATAACTCCTGGAAATGTTGAAAAAAACAGTTCAAAATAAAGCAACTAAAAAGTGCAAATGACTAAAGCATTAAAAGTGCAATGTAAGGTCTCTGGAGAATCTAGAAGGCAGACAACAATCTATCCCCCTCCCATAGTGCCTGCCAATGGATGACCAACTGAACCAGACACCAAGGCACCTTCTCACTTGACTCATGCACGTGCTCACCCTGCAAACTCAAGCAGGCATTTATTTCTGCCAGGTTTTAACAATTCAATTTATCAGTAATCGTACAACTTGTCTAAATCAGTATGAAGGCCTAGTAGGACTCTACAGAGGAAAAGGGACACTCCAGGAATGTGCAGTCTTTATTTTAATAAATCTGTTCTTACCTTGTGTGGGGTAGAGGAATTGGCAAAGAAATGCAGAGGAAAGGGTCAAAAGTGTTGCTCTGTTTCTGACAATGGGGACATGTCAAAGAAGATCTTCAAAAACAAAATGTAAGACACGCAGGTTAAGATCACCTGGAACCACATCAAACAGACAAAGTAAGAGGGAAATTTTGATTTACTCATACCTGTATTGGGCTTGAAAAAGTTCTTGTACAAAAGTGCTACAGACAGGAAAGGAAGGTCCCTCAGGCATCATATCAGTCTCTGATGGTGGCTAAAAGAAAAGAAACTACAATTTCACAGACTAGAAGTATAGATTTTTTATTTAAGATGAAACTGAAAAAGTCACAAATGCCCTTTACTCCCTCTATAAGCTATGCATCAAGTCCAGATTGCTTTGGATGTGCTGACAAGATGTGGGTCACATGGACTCATCTCCTCACAGGCTCCCCACACACCACATTTCCCATCTAGCCAACCCTATTCAGGCAGCTGGGCAGCTCTCCTTCCCCAGGAGGCTACATTCTCCCTCCAATTCTTAAACTCCCTCCAAACTAGAGTCCAGGATGTAATCCTAACCACCTCCAGAGTACCGAGCCCTCCCACACCTAAATTCTCTAGCACCTTTGAGCTACACTGCTTATTTTAGAGTCACACTCTCCTGCGTACTTTATTTAGCCTTTTCATGTCCCTCTCCATCAAAGAGCTATTTACTAAGAATCTGCTATTACATGCTGAGAAAACTGCGCAGGACATTAGGGATACAAAGATAAATAAGATACAGTGCCTGACCCTAAGAAGATCTCACTTTGGTGGGAGAGTCAGCCACAACCATGTGATCACCAGATAGTACAATGAATATCATATCACTGTGCACAGAGTACAAGCACAAAAGGGCCTTGGATCAGAGTAAGTTAACAAGTTACGAAAACTAGAAATTTAACATTTGAAGTTTAGAACAGAATGATCAAAAACTGTAAAAGCTATGTGATGGAGGCAACTCTTTAGGTTTAATTATTTCCATTTTACAAATAATTTTACCCATCATATTAAAGCTACATGTACAAAAAACAAAAATATCTACCTTTTGACTGTGTGTTTGTTCCAGTGATCTACAGACCGTGTATCTTAAAATAGGGAGTAAATCTCTGCTTTAAAAACAGTTTTGTGAGCTGGAACTTCTTAATTTTAGTCTGAAGCTAGTCATGCATGCAAATGTCTCCTCTCTCACTAGACTGCAAGCTCCTTGGGGACATGTCTCTTGTCTCTTACACTGAGGCACAGTGGTAAGTAAACAAGATGAAATATCCATCCTTTAAGTATCTATTGGATTTTATATTTACCAGAGAGCTTAGTCAATTTCATCATATTAACCTAACTAAATCCAAACTACCACAACTCCTTGGTGGAGGTTTGGGAGAACAACCTGCACTCTCCTTCCTTTCACTGAACACCCCCGAGCAGAGGGTGTTCTCTGACTGCCCGGCTGAGTTTGCCCTCACCTTCAGAGGAGGCTGGCCACTCTGCTTCACAGCATGATTGAGGTCTTCGTGAACTCGGTCCAAAAGCCACAGCAGAAACTCCTGGGCATCATGCTGGGAATTTCCCCGATATTGGAGTGCGTTCTTTGACACAATACTCTATGCAGGTAAATAAATCAGCATGAACAGTTGTGATTTCCTGGCTTTAAAGATAAACTATTTATTCATAATCCCAAAAGAGGGATGCAACTCTCAAGGGTATCAAAGAGTCCTTCCCTGAAAGACAGCAATGCAAAAACAGATGCTGTAAAAACCCCACCCCCAGAACATGTACCAAAAACCTTAAAATGCATCTACCCAGCAATCGTACTTTTATATATACAGCTAAAGAAAACATCAGAACAGCGTGCCAAGACTTCTAAGATGATAGTCATCGGGGTTTATAATAGCAAAAACTTGGTAATAACTTGAACATCTTAAAAAATGGAAATTGGTTCAATAAATTATAGTACAACTACACAACATAGCCATTCTAAATACACAACTACATGAAGTGAGGAAAAAAAGTTGTAAATCAGTGTAAATTCTTGTAAAAAAACTGCATGTGTATGTAGACATATACATACAAAGAAAAAGCTCTAAAATGATTTCTACCAAAATACTAAGTGTTATCTCTGGTGATGGAATTAGAGGTAATTTTTTTTTCATTTCTTATTTTCTAAATTGTCTACAGTGAACAGATAACAATTATAAAAAAGTAGCTAAAATAGCTTTGTTTCAAACTTTACAGTAAGATTTATTTAAATTGATTTTGCTAAAATGCTGAACTTTTTTATGAAAAATGCTTTGTAACTCCAATATTCATCATTCATTCAACAAAGATTTAACAAGTGCCTAATGTACTAACAGCCCAGTGAGAGAGACAGACCCATCCCACCGAACCTCACCCCCCCAAAAAAATCAATGCTCAAAATGCAGCATGACGGATGGGGGCAGGGGATGGTGGGAGCCAGGTTTCTTACTGTCAGCAAGGGAAGTTCTAATAAGGAGAGAAAGCTAGAATGAATGGAGAGTCAGAGATGTCAGTATAAACTCATGTTCAGTGTAATATAAAGATGGATAGATACAGAAATAATTATAGATGTGTAGATATATGGATTAATATACATAAGTATTTCCTAGCTCTGTCCACTGAGAAGGCCTAGAAGTGGTGACACTCCGGTAACAATGAGCACACCAAGAGCCCAGACTTTGGTTTCTAAATACCATTCTCCAACAAAATGAAGGAGGGCTCCTTGGAGAAATGCCTGATTCTAGAGCTAGACAGGAAATATGTAAGATAAACATGGAGCATCTTATAATGCCAGAAAGCAAGTGATTAAAAAAAAAAAAAAAGGAACATGTCAAAGGGAAAGAGCTGAAAGAGCTCCTACCTGAAAGAGCTCCTAATGGTCAGAGCTAGAATAATTTGAGCAAAATAAATAAGTAACAGAGAATATTGGATTATAACCCAAAGCATAAAATAAATAATTGAATAAATACATTAAAAAGTGGGAGGAAAGATACAAATCTCCCTTACAGAAGAAGAATTTCAAATAATTCATGTTGATATTCCCCCCTCCAGGAGGCAACACTTAGCCTTCTCCTCAACCCTAATATGTGGGCTGAGCTTAATGCCTTGCTTCCAAAACATAGACTATAGAAAGCAGGGTAGAAAGAAATTTGATAGTGAAGAAACCTGGCTAACACTATCTCTGCCAGGTGATCACAGTGAATATCATCAATGATAAGTCATGCTGACAGGTATCTGTGATACAATATGATGAGACTGCCACTAAACCTCGGTGACCTTCCTCCCCAAAACACACGATCTCAGGGTACCCATGAGAAAAACATCAAACAAAACCCAAACTGAGGGACATTCTGCAAAAACTCCAAAAATGCTTCTCAAAATTGTCAAGGTCATCAAGGACAAGGAACGTCTGAGAAACTGTCAGAGACTAGAGGACACAAATGAGACACGACAACTAAATGTAATGTGGTATCCTGAATGAGACCCTGGAACAGAAAAGGGACACTGAGGGAAAACTGGTGAAATCCAAATAAAGTGTCAAGTTTAATTAATAGTAACATACCAGAGTTAGTTTCTTAGTTGTGATAAATGTACCATGGTGATGTTAACAAGAAGG
The DNA here is from genome assembly GCA_029593785.1 of Cabassous unicinctus. Taxonomy (NCBI): domain Eukaryota; kingdom Metazoa; phylum Chordata; class Mammalia; order Cingulata; family Chlamyphoridae; genus Cabassous; species Cabassous unicinctus. Next base: position 10,280 of record JAQZBX010001161.1, on the reverse strand, counting down.
GAACTGAGTGTAGAGTACACGGTAACTCTCTGTGCTGTCACTGCAACTTTTCTGTAAATCTAACACTAAAATAAAACATTTATTTAAATATACACATTTACAAACACATTTATAAACATAAATATACTTATAAATTTATCTTATAAATGTAAACATGGCAGTTGTGCATATAGAAGGAGGACAGTGGTATTAAAATAATAGTCAAGGAACCTTCCCAAGAGGGTTGAAGGACAGAGGCAGGGATTCATGACTGTGAAAGAAATATGTATAAATACACAAGGTGTGAGAACGTAGAAAGCCTTTAAGGAAGACAAGGAAGTTCACTAGGCCTGAAATTCTGGGTCTATAAGAGTAGGAGGAGATAAAATAGTAAAGATAGGAGAGGTCAGCTCAGTAATGATTTTAAATGCCATTCAAAGATGGCATAGGGATCCACTGAGAGGTTCTAAGTAGACTGGTTAATTTAAGATCATGGGTTCTGGTGCATACTGTCTTGGTTCAAATCTCTGTTTCACCACTTAATATCTATGCCACCTGGGCATACTCCCCTCCAAAGTAAAAAGGATAATAATGATTGGGTGATGATTAAATAAGAATGCATGCAAAACATTTCACATGTAAATGTGATATAATAAGCTCTCAATAAATATTACCGATCAGCTTTGTGTTTGGATGTAGGGAGGAAGAAGGGAGTAAGAAATACACAAAAGGAGAGCAGTAAGGAGACAAAGAAAATGGAATGAGGCAAGAAATAATAAGGGTCTGAGCTACAGCAGTGAGGACAGAAACATGAAGGTGGATTTGAGAAAGATTTATTGAGACAGTAGAGTCAATAGAAATTGTGGCCTAATGAATGTGGAGAGTAAGGAAGGAGGCATTAATGCCACCCAGGTGTCTTATGAGGATGATGGGCAAATGATAGTGCCCTTCATCAAAATAGAAAATATAAAAGGAAGCAGCCCAGGAAAGAGGGTGATGAGTTCCCTTTCAAATCCATTGCACTGGACATTCTGTGGCATCCTTCCAGTGGCATTATCTAGTAAACAACCAAAAATACAGATCTGGGGTTCAAGGGAAGAGTCTGTGCTGAGGACAAAAATTTGGGAGTCAACAGGTGGGTAATAGTAGAAATCAAGTGCATGGCTGAGATTGCCCAGACATAATACATGGAAGATCAAGTTAGAGGACAGAATCCAGAGGACACTACATTTAGGAGGCCCCCAAAGGAGACCAAGAAAACTCCATAAAAGAGTTACAAGAAACATGAGGAGAATGGAGTCCCAAGAGTCAAGAGAAGAAAGTTTTATGAATGAGAGAGTGATCAATAGTGTTAAGGTTGTAGAATGATAAAGTAGGCCAAAGAACTAAAAACTGTCCACTGTATTTTCCAATTAAGATAATGATAAAAGAGACTGTGGTAGTTTGAAGCTGTAGATACCCCAGAAAAGCATGTTCTTAAATCTAATCCATTCCTGTGGGTATAAGCCCATTGTAAGCAGGACCTTTTGATGAGGCTACTTCCACTTCATTCAGGATGAGTTTTAATCATATTACTGGAGTCCTTTATACACAGAATGAATACAGAGACAGAACAAAAGCCATGAAACAAGAAGCTGAAACCAGTGAAACCCGGAAGAGAAAGGACAGACCAGCAGATGCTGCCATGTACCTTGCCAATAGACAGAGAAGCCAAGGATCACCAGCAGCTGGTCTTGGGAAAGAAAGCATCACCTTAATGATGCCTTAATTTGGACATTTTCTTGGCCTCAAAACTCTAAGTTAATATATTTCCATTGTTGAAGCCAATCCATTCCATGGTATTTGCTTTAAGCAGCCTAGGAAACTAAAACCGAGATGAAAAGGGCGGAATTTGCAATTCAATTATGAAGAATCATCATATCTTGATGATCAATTAGATGTGAATGATGACCAAAAAATGTATTTATAAAAGTCATTCAGATTTAGATTTGTGGGAAAAATCAAAGGGAAACATGAGACAGAGTATGGAGGTGCCATTGGCAAAACTTACTAAATGCATAAAGTGAGCAAGGGAGTGGAAGGACTCTCAATGTTTCAAGTGACAGGAAGGTTATACTTGGGTGCCATCTTAGACACAGGTACACAAAAGGAGGAAAAGGTTTGGGAAAAAGTCTCCACTACAAAACTTCCCTCAGTGGTCAGATGCCACTCTAATCACCAAATCCAATTTCTTCTTTCTCAGTTTTCACCTTCTTCAATCTCCCTGTAGTATTTCATGTAGTTGACATCTTACTCCCTCTTGCAACAGTGTGGCTTGTGGCTTTATGTTCTCATTTAGGAGAATTAAAACCAGAGCCATTAGGTAGAAGGATCCGAGCTACAAAAGAAAGATATTTCCTAGAAGAGAAAAATGGAACAACAGAAAGCACCATGAGCAGCAGCAGATAAATCTGTGGCTGACTCAGCGGAAGAGAAGCAGTGAGGCAGCTGGTGACACTAGATGGGGGATAGAAAGAGGAAATCAGGGATGACAAAAAGGCTTTCAGTTTCTCTGAATTAGGCAGATAATGAAATTGGGAACAGAGGAAGAGACTGGGAAACTGTGGAGTTCTGAACATGCTGAGTTTGAGGTGCCTACATGATCCCAAGTGGTATTAAATCTGATGCTAAGGAAAGAGCTCTGACCTGCAAATTTAAATCAGAATGGCATATGCCTATCATATGAGCATGGAAGAGATAACTAGGGAACATCTAGTGAGAAATGGATGCAGCTGGGAACAGAATCTTGAAGAACACTGGCATAAAAGGCACAGGTCATGAAAAGAAGCCCATAAAGGAGATAAGAACCAGGAGCAGAGCCAGAATACAAGCTGGGAAAGGAGAACCTCCAAAAAGAAGGAAGCAAAAATGTAAACTTTAATTGCTGAAAGGTCAAGCAAAGCAGGCACTGAAACAGGTCCTTTGGAGTGGCCAATTAAAAAGCTGACTGCCTGTGTAATTTCAGGGAAGCAAAATATTGATTAGAAAGGGTTAAGAGAGAAAAAAAGGTAAAGAAGTGGAATGATGCAAGACCATTCTTATCCAAGAAGCTTAGTTATAAAAGGGAGGAGGAAAGAAGCTGTAATTCTCTGGTGGGAGGACTTACAAAGCAGAGGGAGGCCTGTGCATGTTTACATGCTGAGAGAACGAGCTAAGAGAAAGGAAATACCTGAAGGAGGGGTTCAGAAAAAGAGGTGGAGGAATTAGCCTTAAACAAAAGGTAGGAGAGAGAAAAGGGAAGGCAGTTATGGATTCAGGTTAAGTAGCAGACCAGAAGGCAGGGGATCTTGTTTGTTTTATATTGTTTGTTTTGTGGAGGAAGTAAGGGACAACTGCCAAGATGAAGTCTAGGCAGGGGTAATGACAAATCCCATTGCACATAGTTGGATTACACAAACTGCCAGCTAAACAAGCTTCTGTTCCAGATCCTCTCTCTTATTTACTTCCAGTGGGAAGGTGGGGGGTGGAGTTCTCAGCACTGACATCCAGTAAACAAATTAACTGAAATCAAATCCTTCATTATGTGTCCAAACAGATATTTTATATACAACATCCATTCAAAGTTCAGGGTGCAGACAATAGTCAATTCTGTATTAGGGCTACATTAAATTTGACTTATACTTCCTGCCACTATCACTTCAACACATCCGGCATTTATCCACCAATGACCATGTACAAGGCATTGTACTAAGGCTGCTCAACAAGATTTTTGTTGGGCACGACTAAATAGGCAACAGTGCTTCCGTAACTAAGGCAAAAACTATTCTGGGTCAGCCCCACCCTGAATCACCACTTCACAAACTAAAGGAAATTACACAGAAAAGAAAACCCCAGTGCACATACACAAACACAGAACCTCTTCTTTCTGCCTCTTTTTACCCCTTCACAACAGTGACCACCCAGAACATCCTCTCTGCCTTAAACCACCCTTTATATGTGACTTCTATCCACTGCAGATCTCCAGGGGATCATACATATTTATCTCTTCCCCACACAAACAAAACATAGAATAATCTAATAACCAATCCTTTTGTGTCACAGTAGTAAAACAAGTGGGAGTCAAAAATCCAGGGTTCAAGCCCTGGCTCTCCCACAAACTACTAGTTATCTTAGGCAACTCACTCAACTTGCAATTCCTCGTTTATATAATGAAGCAGGTGAGTTAGGTCATCAATATAGTCCCTGGCTCCCCAAATTTCAACCCAGTCTCTTCCTTTCGACTCCCAGCCAGTGCTTTGGTTTTTGTTGAAGGCCACATCAGACAACTTTGATCCGCTTTTTACGATTTTTTTCATAGTTTAATTTGTAAATTAGTAAACTTTAATTTACTTGGATATTCTAAAATTAATCCTGTAATTTTACAGTTTCAAAAAGTTCATTACTGTGGAGCAGGTGTAGCTTCAGTGATTGAGCACCTGCTTCACGTGTATGAGGTCTCAGGTTCAATCCCTAGTACCTCCTTAAGAAATTTGACTTATACTTCCTGCCACTATCACATATTTGCATATTTAGGAAAAATATAATTAATGTAACTTATGGACTATAATTAACAGCAATATTGTAATATTGTAAAAAAGAAGGTACATTAATGCTAAGAGTCAATAATAGGGGGTGATGGGATTTTTTTTCTTGACTTATACTTCCTGCCACTATCATATATTTGTATATTTGGGAAAAATACAATTAATGTAACTTACGGACTATAGCTAACAGCAATATTGTAATATTGTAAAAAAGAAGGTACTACATTAATGCTAAGGGTCAATAATAGGGGGTGAGGGGATTTTTTTTCTTTTGGACTAAGGAAAACATTCAAAGGTTTACTAGAGTGATTACTGCACAACTCTGTGATGAAAATGAGAGCCACTGAATATATACTTTGGATAGAAAGTACAAGGCATGGGACTGTATAACACAGTGAACCATGTGGTAGAAGATGGCTGTGGTTAACAGTACAAATATGAGAGTGTTCTCTCATGAACTGTAACAAATGTACAACACTAATAAATACTGTTAAAAATAGGGGGTGTATGGAAAAAATATACCAAGTGTATGCTAAAAGGAGCAAGCATCAAGTACACTAATCACATTAGTAGCTCACAACGCTTTGCTCAACCTATGCTATGGACTATAGTTAGTGGTAATAGTCTCTGATCATGTTCTTTCATAATCTGTAACGAATGTTCCACAATGTAAGGTATTGGTAGAGGGGTGATATATGGGAACTCTGCACATTATGCATGATTGTTTTGTAAATTCACAGTTGCTCTAATAAAAAAAAAAATTTTAAGTCCATTATCACGGGAATGTCATCTATAAATAGAGCCATTGATACAATCTGATAATTTGTCACTTCTATGAAAAATAGAATGTGAACCTTCTTAAAATTAGCCTTACATATTTGAGTTGTATGAATTTGGATATGGTGTTTCTGTTTGGAAAAATATTAAACTGAGTTTATTGACTTAAATCCTATACATCCTACTATAAATAAATTTGACTATCGTTCCGATTTTCCCCTCAGTTAGGATGATCCCTAATATATAGTTACTAAATAATAAAGTAAAAGCCAAAACACACTTGTAGAGATTTCTAGTTTTCGTAAAATTTCTCCTTACCCTTTGTGGCACATTGAGTCATGACTCCCACAAAGACATGTTCAAGTCCTAATCCCCTGTCCTGTGGGTACAGACTCATTTGTAAATAGGATATTCAAAGATCATATCTGGATGAGGACAAATTGAAGGAGTGTGCCTTAATCCAGTACAACTGGTGTCCTTATAAGCAAAGGAAATTTGGACACAGAAACAGAAGCCACAGAAGGAGACAGAAAGAGACAGATGGCCATATGACAGAGGCAGAGGTTGATTGCCAGCAAGCCACATCAGAATGCTACAGACTTTGGAGAAGGCACAGCCTGCCAATACCTCAATTTTGGCCTTTTAACCTCCAAACTGTGACCAAAAAATTCCTATTGTTTAAGCCAATTAGGTTGTGGTATTTTGTTATAGCAACCCTGGCAAACTAAGACACTCTTCAAATAAAGCCTAGAGCTACAACCAGAAAGTGTTTTCCCCTAAAGGAGAAAAAAAAAAAAAAAAAAGAGTTGGAATCATGACCCAGAAAAGAAAAAAAAAATGAAGTCTACACTACTGGAGCTAAAAAATCAGAAATGAGGTTCTTTGTTCCTAATACACTTAGTAAAAAGGCAGCAGCATACTAAGCTCTAAGATTAGCTGGTTCAAGACAGCCTGTTCCTGACCTCAGAAGAAGACAACAAAATAATGGTCATGTGATTTCCTCCCATGGGGATGGACATGGCAATATTAGTCTGACAAAGCTAACTGGAAGTTGTGCTACTCTTTTAGGGAGAAGGTAGCTTGCCAAGATTCATCAAACTCACTCATCAACCACTTGCCCTGATTCTACGCCAGAAGAAACAGAATATATTTCCAGTGATCCTGGGTAAGAAAGAGAAGAACTTGAGTAGACATCAGAATTTACATTTTAAGAGAAAGAAATAGATGAGATGTGAACAACTGAGTTCATAGATGGTGGTTTAAAGCTCTATGTACCCCCAGAAAAACATGTTCTTGTATCAAATCCATTCTTGTGAGTGTAAATCCATTCTAAGAAGGATCTTTTGATAAGGCTACTTCAGTTATGGTGTGATCCACCTCATTCAGGATGGGTCACACCTTTATAAACAGAATGACTACTGAGAGAGAGCCACAAAGCAAGAAGATGAAATCAATGAAACCTGGAAGAGAAGGGAGAGACCAGCAAGCACTGTCATGTGTCTTGCCCTGTGGCAGAGGAGCCAAGGATCACCAGGAGCTGGTCTTCAGGAAGAAAGCATCGCCTTGATGATGTCCTGATTAGGACATTTTCAGGGCCTAAAACTGTAAGCTAATAAATTCCCATTGTTCAAGCCAACCCATTTCATGGTATCACTTTAAGCAGCCTAGGAAACTAAAATAGTATCTAAAAGTGAAATATGGTTTCTGGACTGCTGCTGGAAATAAGCACTTATCTTCTGAAAGGGTCAACTTTTGAAATCTGGAAAGAATCTGTCCTGAAGGACACATAAGTTGATGAAGAATCTAAAATGTAGTGGATGAAATTTTTACAAAGAGATGAATACTGTAAAAACAAATATGACCCATAAAAAACAGTAATAGAGAAAGTATCTACACAATAGTATGTCATAAAAAGGTACAGAATGCAGCCATGGACAGACGGGGCTCTCTGTCTTCTTCATTCTTTCCTCTTCACCATCACCTCTGGTTGGGAAGTCTTTTTACTGCAAAATTAAACTATAAGAGTACCTCAGTATTAGCAAGAGATAGCTAGAGAAGTGGATTTTGCAAGCCTGAGCAACAATGGGCCCTTCTAACAAAACTCTTCGGCCTCCAGACTTTCAGGCATACTTTTCCTATGAATGGAATGCCTTCCACCCCCAGCAGATAAAGTTGGGACCCTGGTGGGAGAGAAGAAAAACTGAAAAGTAAGGAGGCAACAGGAAAGAAGTGTCCATCCAGGATAGAAAGGCAACCCAATGGGAATAGTAAAGAATACCACAACCACCGGACTCTGTGTTCTTGTCTGGCCAGAGGTAAAAGTGAGTTATTTCTGGTAGTCAGAGGTCTCTGATCTTTCCAGACATGAGGGCTTAATATAGGGTAACTCAAGTACAGGTATCCCTTGTATCCAAGTTCTCCAGATCCAAACTCAGAAACCAAACAGATTTGGATAGCAAGGGATATGTGCACTAATATTAACTTTGGATTTTAACAAAATCATAGTACCACAATGACTTGGTGGGAGAGACGTTGTTGAAATATATATCTTATATAAAAAAGAACGCTTTAATAAAAGGGGATAAGAAATATTTACTGCATATTAAGAGATTACAATCAATATGGAAAATCATAAAACTAAAAGTGGAAGTGTAATGGAGCACATTAGAGCCAGGATAAAAGGGAGAAATAGTAAGGAAAATAAACCATAGGCTGTTTGGCCAGATGAACAATATGAACAAAGCTTTCCCAACTGATCAAAAAGCTATATAGGGGAAAGTACAGTAACAAGAGAAGTCTTCAAAGTATTTAAACTGTGTTTGAAAGTTTCTGCTAAAAATGCAGTAGAGAGAGAAAGACTAGACTATGAATACCTGGGCTCAATTTCTCTTTCCACCACCTATTTCTAATGTGTATTTTCTCTGAGCCTCAGTTATCTTTTCTGCAAAATGGGGACAATAATACTTTTCTAAAAGGATGACTGTGTGGCTTTAATGAGATCAGAAAAACATTTGATAAATTCTAAAACCCTTTTATGTAAGTTTCAAAAAGTCCAGAAAAATGTCAAAGAGAAAGAAAAGGAGCAAATATCTAAAACATTGGTCTCAATGCTGGCTGCACATTAGAATCACCCGGGGAAGTTTTAAAACAGTAAAAACCCTGTCCTGGCAGGGTCCAAGATACTGATTTAATTAATCAGTGGGGCCTGAGCATCATGAACTTTTTTTTAAGTGATTTTTTTTTTAATTTTTTATTTTTTTTATTGTGGGTAAAAATCAAATTTTTCACAATACATACCAATATTTGTAAAATGATATATAAATACATATGCATATGTGTTAAGTGATTTTTAAAAATTATTCTATTTCCAATGTGAAGCCAGGACTGAGGACCAATATGACTACAGTAGAAATGCTCTGAAGTTTCATTTCCAAAAACAAGAACTTAGAGGAGGCTCTTTTGTCTTAACTGTATTATATCCCTTATTACAATGTGTTTTATTCATATCACCATGACATATAATCCCATATCTGTCTCCACCACTAGACAGAGATCAAAAATAATGTCTTATTCAATATTATTTCTCCAGTACCTAGCCAATACAATACCTGGCACAAAGAATAACAATAACAACAGTTAATATTTATTGAGTGCCTGTAATGTACCAGGCATTATACTGATTGTTTAAAGGTATTAAATTAACCCTTATAAAATTCCCTATGCTGTAGATATTATTTACAGATGAAAAACCTTGGGAAAAGTGAAGTGAAATAACATCCAAAGTCATCACTATTCTTCCTTTTTTTTTCCTCTTCTTCAACCTCTTTTGATTAAAATAATTTTAAAACATTTTTTACCATAATCCTTCTTCAATAAATAAAATTTCTTAAAACAGTTTTTTCCCTTATACAACTTAGGGCTTGAGGGTCTTCAATCTGAACATGCATTCTCAATGCAGACATAAAACATATGTTGGAGACTGAACTACAGCTGCACTAATCCTGAAGTCCTGGGAGTTTATTTGCTTTTAAATAAATCCCCATTAATCTGCTTTTATTTTTCTGTAATTTGCATTTTTTCCTATGACTGAAATGTGGCCCTGAAACAAAAATGCAATTTATCTAATTGAGATGTTATTATTTGAGGAATAAAGAGGAATTCAGACTATCAGAAGATCAAGTTGTAGCACGTGAAGGACTGTGTGCCAGCCTGAGTGTCCCAGGAGGCTAGAGAAAGCAAGTAAGAGACAGACACAAAGATCTGCTTTGGAGAACCACATGTGTCTCTCCTCAGTGATGTAAAGGGAGGAAGGTTCTTCATCTTACCATGCTCAGGCTGCTCTGCTGGTGAAGATTAATCCTGACCCCATCCATCTTTCCCAGCAACTCTGTAAGGGGCTAAGCCTGATGGACTTCAAGTTGAAAGCTGGCTCTGGTGACCAAAATGTGCTGATGTATTCAATTAAGTAACTCAAGAATGTCTTATTTTTGGTCTCTTGACATGTTCCAATTCAACCTAAGATTCTCCCCAACTATAGTTAGTAAAACAAAACTTTTTAAAAGGTATGTAGCAGTTTGATATTATTTATGAATCCCAAAAAGAGATGTAGATGTTTGTAAACTGGTCTGTTCCTCTGGGTGTGATACCCTTTGACTGTATTAGAGTCAGGTGAGATGCCTTTGATTAAATTATGTTACGATTAGGGCTTTCATTAGAGCGATTTGATTTGAGTCCCCGCCCCCTTTTGTGGGCTATAAATACTAGTTCAGGGAGAAAACAGAAGTAGATACACAGAAAAAGACAAAGCAAAGGAGAGAACTTGGTTTTGAAAATGGAGGGTCGGGAAAGTTGAGATATTCGCCTGATAGTTTACAGCTGACCTTGTGAAGAGAGCAGAGCAGCTGAGCCTGGAAAGAAAGGAGCCCTGGCAAGAGAGACGAGCCTTAAGCCAGCCTACAGCTG
>JAQZBX010001160.1:0-87828 GCA_029593785.1 Cabassous unicinctus | reverse complement strand
GGGTGCTGCCATGCAGAGGCCAGATGTCTGGAACCTGTGCTTTGTGTGCCTCAGTTTATCTGACACTCCATCTCAGCACAGAACCCTGTCTTCTAGGACTGGTGCTGGGTTATTCTGCCCCTACAAGGAAAGATGATTGGAGGGAAAGCAATGCTGTCCTCTTTCCCTTCTCAACAGAGCGGGTCAGCCACATTTTTCTTCCTTGACATCAACTATTGATTTTGTGGAAGTCCTGGAGCCAGCACAGAACCCCAGCCAAACATGTGCTTTTTGGGTGCATTGATTTCTGATATGATGATGTTCTGCTTGGCAAAGGCAATGATGTTGGGGAGCCTGATGAATGACTTTATCTCCTTCCTGGTCATGTAACAGGGAAGTTCAAGTTACATCTTTTTGAAGAGTATCATCACCAACACTTCTGCAAGTTGTTCTGCAGAAAGGAGCCCCAAGAGATGCACACAGGATGCAGAGAACTGGGTGGAGTTGGAGGTGTCCATCATTAACTGGAGAGTGTGGCAGTTTTCATAGTAACTGTACCAGAGAGGACCCATGTAACACCACAACCCCTCAGCTCTGGGGTGGTGATGTTCTTGGGGCCACTATGTCAGTAAGGTTGGCATCCACCATGGGCTGCATCAATGGATGAGTTCCCAGGCCTTCCTTCCCATCCTGGGAGCTCAGCTGTGTCAGGAAGTCAAGGATGCCAAAAGGAGGCAGAGACAGTAGATGGCACACCATAACACCTGACCTTCCAACATGGGTGGAAGGATGTGCTACAGTTGCATCACTGGACACCCACAGCTCCCAGCAGGAGTCACATCTCTCTGTTATCCTTTCTTTATGTGTGTAATGTTATACATACAAATCATTATCATTAATCAAGGAACTTACTCTTTATGATTTCATTCAGTATGATTTTCATTGTTCATCTTAAATTGTAAACAAGGTATACATGCAATGAGAAAAAATATTGTACTTATTTCAGAAATAGAATTATCCTGCCTATATTCTCTATCTTTCTTTTTTTTTCTCTTGTATTATACACTTCAGCAGCTGATTAAATTGTGTGCATATCTCCATACTTCTAGTTGATGTGCATGTTTTGTCTTTATTTCTTTGGTACCAAACACCTCCATACATGTTCATTTGCAAACATATTCCTAACATTTTTATTTGATTTGGGTTATATATTTGAAACAAATTAAAGGTTGCCATATTTTTGAAATGGTCATTATTTTTCATAGAGGAATTACTCAGACTTTCGGTGAACCCTGGATATTGTCATACTGAGGAGTGGTAATATAAAGATGTATCAGAGCTTTAAATATGAAAAGCCTTCAGTGTATGAACTTCACTCATATGTTCTTCCTGGGCTATGCTAAAGAGGACTCCCTGGTGTAAATAAAATTAGATCTTAAATCACAAAGCAAAATCTAAGTCATTTTATGGTGTCTCTTGAAATATCCATTACTGCCAACTTAATCTTGAAGAATAATCCATTTTAAGCCTTATGTCTTTGCTGTTTAATTAATTCTTCATTCATGTATAACATATTATCAGAAGAATTCTCAAACCCTAAGAATTTTCCTTAACAACATATAAGGACTTAGCTGAAAATAATGAATAACTCAAAATAGAAATTCAAATGCCAAAAAAGATAGTGAGAGACATCTGAAAGATGATGAAATAAGCAGCTCCCATCCTCCTCCTTCTCTCTCTCTCTATATAAATACCAGTTCCCAGTTTCAAAGACCTCTGAATATCACTTAAATGTTTACAGCAGGAGTTACAAGAATATGGCATTATCATAGGTCAGGTAGGTGTAACACTCTTACACAAACAGAAAGAAAGGCAGAAGCTGTCCAGTGGAGCTGCTTTGGGGATCTGTGGACAAGGAGAGTGCCGTATACATAGTCCAAGGGGGATTGTAGACAGAGAAACAAAAAAGCCAAAAGGAAATTTGAGTTAATTGCCCCCACAGGTGAGAAGAGTGCCCATAGACCACCCTCAAGGTAAACTATATCAGAAAACTCTATGGCTGATGGTGACCAACTGAGTTGGGCGTAGACATCTTCCAACCTGGAAAAAGGGAAGATGCTTCAGGGGACAGAGTGTATTTTCTTTTCAGTGAGATTAAAGAAGACCTGTATTTTAATTGCAGGCAAATAAGATCTAGCCAATGGAAGTTGAAAGAATTATCTCCATGCAGAGTTTGGTGAAGATTATCATCTGCTGGCAGGCTGCGGAGGTGAATGAAGACAAGGTATGTGTCTCTTGTATTTAATCCCAGGGCCCATTAGTGGGCCTTGTTTTGATAACTTAAACAGTGAAATCTTAATATTTTAGAAAAAGTTGTACAAAAATCAATGAAGAGCCATGAAACAAAACCACCAGGCAAGAGAGAGAAATTTATCAACAGAGTTTAATAACCACCATAATCAGATGCCTAGACATCAGCAAAATTACAAGCCATACTAAGAAACAGGAAGAAATGGTTCAGGCAAAGGAACAAACCAAGACTCTGTTGAGACATAGGGTGTAAGAACACTAATCAACAATGTTCACACAAATCTCCTAAATCAATTCAAGAATTTGAAGGAAAATATGGCTAAAGATATAAAGGATATAAAAAGACACTTGGTGAGCCTAAAGAACAATTTGAAATCCTGAGAAGAAATGTAACAGATATTAAAAGATAAAAAACACAGTGAATGAGAAGAAAAATACATGAGAGGCATATAACAGCAGATTTGAATTGGCTGAGGACAGAATAAGTGAATTAGAAGACAGAGAATCTGATTTGGAAGACAGAAGAACAGAAATAGAAAAGAATGGAAAAAATTAAACAGTGTCTCAGTGACTTGAATGACAGTGCAAAATGTACAAACATATGTGTCATACATGTCCCAGAACGAGATGCACATGGAAAAGGGGCAGAAAGAATATTTGAGGAAATAATGACTGAAAATTTCAATACTTTTATGAAAGACATAAATATCAATATCCAAGGAGACAATGCATTCCAAACTAAATAAATCTGAATACTCCTACACTGAGAGAAAACTACTATACAGAATACTGAATGCCAACAATGAAGAGAGGATTCTCAAAGCAGCAAGAGAAAAGAATTGTATCACACAGGGGAACCTCAATAATACTAAGTGGCAATCTCTCATTAGAAAGCATGGATGAGAGAAAGAAGTTGTCTGATATATTAAAGGTATTGATAGAGAAAAATGGCCAGCCAAATGTCCTTCAAAATGAGGGTGAGTTTAAAGTCTTCAAAGACAAATGAAAAGTGAGAGAGTTTTTAAACAACAGATATATTTACAAGTGATACTACAGGGAGTTCTGCAGACTGAAAGGAAAAGACAAGGTGGAGAGACCTGGAGAAGAGTGTAGAAATGAAGATTATATGTAATGGTAACTAAAAGGAAAAAAAGACAGACAGTAGTAAGATATGAAAAAGGAAAGCAAAAGGATAACATGGATGAAATAAATAATGTCTTTACAGTAATAATGTTGAACGTTAATGGAATGAACTTCCCAGTCAAAAAACATAGCCTGTCAGAATGGATAAAAATAATATGAGCCATCTATATGCTGTATACAAAAGGCTCACTTTAGATTCAAGGACACAATCAGACTGAAAGTAAAGGCTTGGAAAAAGATATTCAATGCAAATAGTAAACAAAGATGATCAGGCACAATGATACTTCTCTCAGACAAATAGATTTAAAATGCAAAAGTGTTGAAGAGATGAAAGTCATTGAATATTAATAAAAGGGGGACTCTAACAAAAATAAATAGCAATAATAAATATTTATGCACCTAACCTGACAGCCCCAAAATACATGAAGGTCATACTGGGAAAACTGAAGGGAGAAATAGAAGAATCTACATTAATTGTTGGAGACTTCAATACACTACTTTCATCATTGGATAGAACATGTGGACAGAGGATCAACAAGAAAAGATAGCTTGAGTAATATGATGAATAAACAAGACTAATAGACATTTATTGAACAGTGAACCCTGAAACAGCAGGTTACACATTCGTCTTAAGTGCTTATAAATCTTTCTCCAGGATAGACCATAGTTTGAATGATGAGACAGATCTCAATAAATTAAAAATGATTGAAATTCTGCAAAGCACTTTCTCTGATCACCATGGAATGAAATTGGAAATCAATCACAGGCAGACAAGGGAAAATTCACAAATATATGGAGATTGAACAATATGATCTTAAATAATCAGTGGTTAAAGAAGAAATTGCAAGAGAAATCAGTAAATATCTTGAGATGACTGAAAATGGGAATGCAACATATCAAAACCTGTGGGATACAGTGACGGCACTGCTGAGAGGGAAATTTATAGTCCTCAATGCTTATAGGAAAAATGAAAATCAAAGACCTAACTGTATACCTGGACAAACAAGTAAAAGGACAGAAATTTAATCATGAAGCAAGAAAAGAAAAAGAAATAACAAAGAAGAAATAAATGAAATTGAGGGAAAAACAATAGAGAGAATTCTTTTAAAAAGAAAGTTGGTTCTTTGTGGAGATCAGCAAAACCAACAAACACTTAGGTAGGCTTACAAAGAAAGAATGAGAGAAGATGAAAATAAAGAAAATCAGAAAGAAAAGGGGAACTACTACTGACCCTGCAGAAACAAAAGAAATAAAAAAGGATATTATGACCAACTGTATCCCAGTACACTAGACAACATAGAATGGCAAATTCCCAGAAACCCATAAACAACCTAAACTGGTATTAGAAGAAATAGAAAATGTCAACAAACCAATAACAAATGAAGAGATTGAAACATTTACATTCCTAGACTACCCTTTTCAGCTCCAATCCCATTTATAAACCAGCTGCTACTCACATAATGTGTTAACATCATCTCTATCCATTTCCACAGTTTTACAGTCAAGTTAATTAAAACTTCTACATACATTAAGCATCAGTAGTCTTTCTCAGCCCAGTAAGAGATAGACTATAATTGGTAGTAATATTTTGACAATACTCTTGCATAGTTTTAAACAAATATTTCACAACAATGCAAAGTGTTGTTTGCAGGATGATATATGGGACTCCTGTATGATGTTATGCATGTTTGTTTTGTGAGTTCACAACTTTTACTATACACTTATTGTTTATGTATGTTCATGTAGCAATGATATACTTCAATAAAATAAAATAAAATAATGAAAAAAATACACCAGTATGCACTGGGTTTCACCAGTGGTATGCAAGGGTGTATCACCACAAGAAATTTAATCAGTGTAATACAACACATCAATAAATTGAAGAAGAAGAATCACATGATCATGTCAATTAAGGAAGAAATGGTATTTGAAAAAATACAGCAGCCTTTCTTGATAAAAGCACTCTGAAAGATAGGACTCAAAGGAACATTTCTGAACATGATAAAGTGGATGTATGAAAAAGCCAGAGTTATCATTGTACTCAATAGTGAAAGACTGATAGCTTTCTCACTAAGATTGTGAAAAGACATGGATGCCCACCATCACCACTGTTATTCAATATTGTCCTAGATATTTTAGCTAGAGCAATTAGGCAAGAAAAAGAAATGAAAGGTACCCTCCCCAAAAAGGAAGAAGTAAAACTTTTGCTATTCACTGATGATATGACCCTACACCTAGAAAATCCACAAGAAAAATTGTAGAACTAATAGACATGTTCAGAAAAGTGGCAGGATCTAGATTGATACAGAGAAATCAGTAGCATTTCTATACACTACTAATGAGCAACCTGATAAGGAAGTCAATGAAAAAATTTCATTTACATTAGTGACTAAAAAAATCCAATATTTAAGTAGAAACTTAACCAAGGACATAAAAACCTTGTATTCAGAGAATTAAAAAATGTTCCTAAAATAAACAAAGTAGATCGAAATAAGTGAAAGAACACTCTATGTTCATGAATTGGAAGACGAAATATCAGTGTCAATTTTACCCAAATTGATTTACAGATTCAACACAATTCAAATAAAAATTACAACAGGATTTTTTTTTCAGAAACAGAAAGGCCAATTATCAAATTTATTTGATTAAGGGACTCTGAACAGCTAAAAATACATTTGAAAAGGTAAACAATTTTGGATGGTTCTTGCTTTTGGCTTTAAATCATATTACTTGGCTGCAATGGTAAAAACAGTTTGGCACTAATATAAAGATAGACATATTACCTAATGGAATTAAATTGAGAGTTCAGAAATAGACCCTCACATTTATGGTCAAGTGATATTTAACAAGGCTGCCAAACACACCGTGCTGGGTCAGAACAGTTTTTTTCAAAAAATGGTGCTTGGAGAACTATATCCATATCTAAAAGAAAGAATAAGGGTCCATTCCCCAAACCTTATACAAATATTCAAAATGCACACAGGACCTAAATATAAAGCTGGAACACTAAATCTTCTGTAGTATAATATAAGGAAGCATCTTCAAGTTCCTGTGGTAGGTGATGGTTTTGTAAACCTTTCACCTAAAGCATGAGTAATGAAAGAAAACATAGATAGATGGGACATCCTCAAAATTAAACATTTTATGCTTCAAGTGACTTTGTCAAGAGGGTGAAAAAGCAGCCTACTCAACGGGATAAACTATTTGGAAACTACATATGTGATAAAGATTTGGTTTCTATAGACTATTTTCCAAAGAGGAAATACAAATGAACAAAAAGCACCTGAAAAGATGATTAACATCACTAGCTATTAGGGAAATGCAGATCAAAACTACAATGAGATATCATTTCATGCATTACAGAATGGACATTATTTTAAAAAACAACAACAGTAAAGTACAAGTTTACTACAAGTGCTGGAATGAATGCGGAGAAATAGGAACACTCCATTGCTGGTGGGAATATGAAATCATGCTGCCTCTATGGAAGAGCACTTGGTGGATCTCTCAGGAAGCTAAATGCAGAATTTCCGTATGATCAGACATTCCTGCTACTAGGAATATATTCATAAAAACTGAATCAATGACATGAAGAGACATTTACACACTGATGTACATTGCAGCATTATTCGTGATCACTAAAAAATGGAAACATCAGAAATATCCACCAACCATTAAATGGAAAACAAAATGTTATATATACATTTGATATAAAGCTATTTAGATTTAAGAAGAACTGAAGTTGGGATGACAACATAGACAAATCTGGAAGAAAATATGTTGATTTAAATAAGCCAGATACAAAGGACTAATAATGTATGGTCTCACTAATATGAATTAAATAGGATGAGTAAATTCCGGGAGTTAAACTAGAGTATATGTTAGTAGGAAACTGAACAGGAGTTGGGAAGTGGGAAGTGAAGCTGAGTATATGTATAATGTTTAATAAATCTCATGGTAAATGTTTGGAAATGGATAGAGTTGATGGTAAAATATTATATTGATTATAACTAAAACTGATTTATAAATGTGATTTTGGATGAAAGAGGTACTCTAGGGACATAAATGTCAATTTAAAGGAAGCTAGAGGAAAATTTAGAGACTGTATAACATGGTGATTTTGCTGATGTATTAGGATTGTGGTTTATAGTATAAATACATGAATGCTTTTCTAATTTTCTAGTATAAATACGGAATTTACTAATGTTAAGAATATGGTGATCCATGGGAAAAATACAAGCTATAAAACTTATCGACTGTAGTTAGTAATGTAATATTTTTGCAGCAATGGCAAAGAAGTTACTATATCAATTCTAAGGGCCAGCAGTTGGGGGGTATTTTATGGGATTTTTCCTTTTGGAGTAATGAAAATGTTCTAAAATTGACTGAGGTGAAGACAGAACAATTCTGTGATGAAACTGATGGAAACTCTACACTTTGTATGGATTGTACAGGGCATGGGACTGTATAACAAAGTGAACCCCTTGTGGATTATTGACTGTGGTTAACATCACAAATATGAGAATGTTTTCTCATAAGCTATAAAAATATACAATACTAATTCATGACACTAATAATGGGATGGTTTATGGGAAAGATCACCAAATGTAAACTATGGACTATAATTAGCATTAATATGTTGATGATGTTCTTTAACCATTTGTAACAAATGTGTCACAACAATGTAAGGTCTTGGTGGTGGGGTGATGCATGGGAATTCTGTATGTTATGCATGATTGTTTTGTAAACCCACAATTTCTCTAACAAAAATAAGTTTACAGCAAAAAAGAGGATGTTAGAAATGATAGAAAAACTCCATAGCTCTTTTGTTAAGCCTTGTCTATACCCTCCAAGCTCTGTGGCATATTTGAAGAATGGAAGGCCCACCTTTCCAGTTTGGGGCCCTAGATCCTTGGAATGGATAGCATGGGCTCATATTCAGGTATTCATTGTCTCTGTTTCACTTATCAAAAAAATGACTCAGATTGGTAAATTGGCAGTCATTGATCAAAATTGCTATAAGGAAATGATCAAACTGCTACTATCCAGAGAAAACAATTACAGTTGAGGCATACAATAAAGAATTCTGTTTCTGGGATGAAAAAATGGGGAGAGTTTCTTTGGGAAATTAAACAATTCTGAAATACCAATATAAAGAGTATTTAGAAAGCTAGGAAGAAAATCTAGGCAAGATATAAGCTCTGAAAATACCTGGGAATTCTCTTAACTTTTATTCTGGGGTGATCTCTCAGGTCAGTCCAAGCCTGACTAAGGGTTGAAGGGTATAACCCCAGCAAAGAGTCATTGTGCAACATTGGAGAAGGGTTTTTATTTGTTTTGCATTGCTGTTTTTGTTTGTTTTTGTTTTGATCTCTACAGGTGTACAAGAAGGTTTCTGCCAAAACATTATATGAATACAAGAGAGTGGAACAGAGACATCAGTAATCATATACTACATGGAATAGAGTTTTCCAAAGTTAGTGTGGAAAAGTCATTAAGTAAACAGACTAGCTCAGAAGAAGTGAGTGAATAGGGCAGAAAGAATATTTGAAAAAATAATGGCTAAAACTCCCTAAATTCTAATGCAGACACATATATACACATCTAAGAAGGTGAACAAACTCTTAATAGGACAAATCCAAGAGATCCATACATTACATTGAAAATAAAAAGAAAAACAAAAAGAATATTCAAATAGGTGTGAGAAGTGTCTCATCATGTACAAGAACCCTTCACTAAGATTAAGCACAGATTTCTCATTAGACATTATAAAAAGCAAAAGGAAGTGGGACAAATATTTAATGTGATGAAAGAAAAAACAAAACATCAGACCATTCTTCACTGTATTTTTTATAAATGAGGGAAAGAATTAAAACATTCTCAAATGAACAAAATTGAAGTAGTTCATTACCATTAGAGTTTCCCTAAAAGTAATACTGAAGTGAGCCTTTCAGTTTGAAATGGAAGTACATTAGACAATAACTCACAAATATCAATAAAGATCTGTGATAAAACTAACATTATTAAGTATGAATATATTAGTTTTGTGTCATAACTAATTTTTATTCATGTGATGCAAAATACAAATGCATAAATATAATTATAAAACTTTACATTGGACACACAATGAATAAAGATGTAATGTATGAGTCAAATTGCAAAAAGGGGAAGGTGAGTAATAAGGAATAAGAGTTTTCATAGGTTATTGAAGTTAATTTCATATAAATTCAAACTAGTTTGCAATTAATTTAATTGCCCCTATATTATATTAATTAAATTTAGTGCCCCTATAAAGTAAACAAATGTATACAAAATAGTCACAAAGGGAAATGGAAAGGGAACCAAGACTATTCACTACAAAGCATCAAATAAACAAAAATCAAGTTAGTAATTTAGGAAATGAAGGGCAAAAAGGTATGACATGCAAAAACAAATATCAAAGTAGAGAAGTAATTCCTGCCTTATCAACAATTACACTAAGTGTAAATAGATTAAATGCTCCAATCAAGAGACAGAGATTGGTGGAATGGTTTAAATATGTGATCCAAATATATGCAATCTAAAACAGACTAACTTTAGATATAAACACAGAATTAGGTAAAAAATGAAAGGATGGTAAAAATATTCCATGTAGATTGTAATAAAAAGATAGGTGACGTGAGTTAGATGTTTGAAGGAGGATTTCAGAGTAGGAATTGTTCCCGCCACCAAAATATTATTAAAATACTTGGGACTGTCTGAATATAATATTTTGGAATTCTGGAGTCTTTTGGAATGCTTGCAGCATCCGTGGAAGATTTGAATATAAGTGGCTGCTATATTGCAGTGCATACTGGTAAATTTCTTCTTCTGTGTAGTGTCTACTATTACCCATCCTCCAAGCACATGGCATTCAGGGCATAAGGATCTAATCTTCCAGCTTCATGGGGTGATAAGCATGATCAATGATTACTGCTTTAGTTAAGATGCTTAAGACCATTCTCCATTAGCCTATGAGGGTAGCCATTGCTAGAAGAGTAGAGGAGATAAACCCATATATCTGTGGCCAGTTGGTTTTGACAAGAGTCTTAAGTCCATTCAATAAGAATGTAACAGTCTTTTCAACAGTGCTGAGACAACAGTAAATCCATATGCAAAATAATTATGTGGAGCCCTACCTCTCACAATTTACAAAAATGTATTAAAAATGTATCAGCAGCCTAAATAAGAATTAATGCTATAAAACACTTACAAGGAAACATAGGCAAATGTCTTCAGGATATTTTAGTAGATATGGATTTTTAGATTTTATGCAAAGTGTATAAGTAAATAAGTAAGTTAGTAAGTAAGTAAATAAATAAATAAATCTAATCTAAAATATCAAATTTCATGCATCAAAGGACATTTTATGAAGAGAGTGAATAGACAACTTACAGAATGGGAGAAAATATTGGTAAACCATATATCTGATAAAGTTAATATCTAGAATATATAAAACGTTCTTCAATTTAACAACCAAAAGACAGTGAACATTAAAAATGGGCCCAGACCTTGAATAAACATATGTCAAAGAAGATATTCAAGTGGCTATAAATTATATGAAAATATACACAAAATCATTAAACTATATTATATTGCAAACTAATATTACAATGAGATACTACCTCATGCTCACTGGGATTATTAAAGAAAAGAAAATAACAAATGTGTGACAGTTTGAAGTTTTGTGAATCCCAGGAGAGATCATGTTCCTGAGAGATCATGAACTAATTCAATTCTGTGGGAGTGGAACTCTTTTATTGCATTAGATTCAATTAAGGAGCCTTTGATTAGATAACTTAGATTAGATCATTTTAGGGTATTTGATTGGACTGTCAGTGAAGCATTACCTAAGTTATTTCTCCATCCTCTTGCTGAGGTGTTAGAAAAACTTAGAACTGACAGCATAAACAAACAGAAAAATACAGCTGCCATTTTGAACCTGCCATATGAGGCAGAGAACTATAGAAAGACAGAGAAACCCTGAGATGCTGAGAAAGATACTGGAGGCTGGAATTAACAGAGCAGGTCCTAACAAGAAGAATGGAGAGATTAGCCATGTGCCTGAAAACTCATAGCTGAGTTCAGGGTGAATATGAGCCTGGAGGGGAAGGCAGGGACCTTGCAGAGACCAGCCACCATCTTGTCTTGCCAAAGGCCAGGATCTCTTAGCAGGCAACATTTGGTGAGAAAGCATCTCGGATGATGCCTTGATTTGAACATTTTCACAGCCTCAGAACTGTAAGCTTTTATTGGCAGCCTGTGGCAAACTAAGAGAAAGTGTCTGCAAATATGCAAAGATATCATATATTGTTGGTGGGTAAGTAAAATAGTACATCCACTGTGGAAAATAAAATTTGGCTGTTACTCAGAATGTTAAACATAGCTTTACTATATGACCCAGCAATTCTAGTCCAAGATATATATAAAATAGAACTGAAAGCACTATATCAGACAGATATTTTTACACCAATGTTTATGCAGGATTACTCACAATAACAAAAATGTAGAAGCAACCTAAATGTCCATTAACAGATGAGAGTATAAGTGAAATTTGGTGTATCCACACAAAGGGATATTATTCAGCCATAAAAAGAAATGAAGTTCTGATATATGCTACAACATAAAATGAACCTTGAAGATATCATGCTGAGTGAAATATGTTAGACACAATAGGACAAATGTTGTATGATTTGCTTCATATGAAATACTCGGAATAAGTAAACTATTAGTGCCAGAAAGATTAGTGGTTACCAGGGGTGGGAGAGGTGGGAAAGGGAGTTATTATTAAATGGGTATGAATTTTGGTTTGGAATAATGATAATAGTCTGGAAATAGTAATCATCATCTAATTCTTAAAATTCACCAATCTTCTTCTTAATGACTTCATTCCTTTCTTTAGTAGAAAGCTCATTTTAAAACATATTATATAACTTTCCTCCTTTTATTCAATTGATTTCTACTAGCATTAGAAGAAGGACGTTTGCACTCACCATGGGATTCCCACCCTGAAATCCACTAGCTGATTGTCCTCTCCATTCCAGTCACTTAACTTCAAATCAGTAACTGATAGCACAATAGTTTCTGTGAGATATCAACCTGAAAAAATTCTCTACATTAATTTCAGTTTCCACAAAAATTGTCTAAGGCATTTCCAGCAAAATTTTGAAAATCTCAGCTAAATGAATGGCGTTTTCCAAGAGATATTTCCCATCTCAAGAAATGAAGCCCAGAGCATATATATCCAAAGAGATCTATTCATTAAATATTAGTTAAATCACATATTATTTAACACAAAAAGCAATAATGAAACTATATTCTTTTTCCTAGGAATCCCTAATATTTTGAAGGTTGCATTGATTCACAATCCTCAGGATATCTTCTAAGTCTGATTTAATGAGATTTAGTCTAGATAACTTAACCCTTTTTTGACAGCAAAATATGCACAATCTGGAACCATGAAGCATACCTTTTCTTTGAAGATAAAATTTCTGTACAAACATTCCTACTTATTTTGAATCACACTTATATCCTCAGCCAGACAGAATGTTGGTAAATGACAAGTGTCCTAGAAATAATGGGCATTAATGTTTCACTTGCTTCATATTTTCTGCAGTATAGCCCAGAACCATCAAAATCCACAAAGGAGTGAAGTATCTGTAGAAAGAAATGAGGTTTGCTTTTGAGATATTTAGAAGAATGGCAAACTTAAAGGACATAAGCTCTTATCCTTAACTGGTTTTACCTAAAATTCTGTGAATGTAGGAGGTTCTTCAGTTATGAAAACTAAACAAATTACTTCTTAATTTGCCTGCAACGGCACTTGCTTTTACTTACAACCAGTGTCAAAATAATGGTTTACCTAATGCTCTGTGAATGCAGTACATTCTTCTGTTTTGACAACTAGGCAAGTTACTTGTTTAATTGGCTGCTACAAATTTGTCTTCACTTACAATGTCAATATACTGTTTTGACCAAATATGCTAAGAATGCAGTTGTTTCTTCAAGTTGTGAAAACTAAACAAATTACATTTTCATTGGATGCTATGCACTTGTTTTCATTTACTATCAATGACCAAAAAATGGCTTACCTAATGCTCTTGGAATGCAGTAGTATCTTCAGTTGGGAAAATTAAGCAATTTATTTCTTTAATGCATTCTACAAACTTGTTTTCACTTATAGCCAATGGCAAATCAGTTGTGATACCTAACACTATGTGAATACAGTGGTTTCTTCAGTTGTGAAAACTAGTCATGTTACTTCCTTAATTGGCTGCTTTGCACTTGTTCTCACTTACAATCAATGATAAAACACTGATTTTATGTAATACTTTGTGAATGTAAGTGATTCTTCAGTTTTGGTATCTACACATGTTACTCATTTAATTTCCTGCTTCCCACTTTTTTCACTTACAACCAATATCAAAGCAGTGGTGATACATAAGATTCTATGAATGTGGTCATTTCTTCATTTGTGAAAACCAAGAAAGTCCTTGTTTAATTGGCTGCTATGCACTTGTTTTCACAAACAATAAATATCAAAACACTTGTTTTACATAATGCTCTATGAATGTAGGAGGTTCTTCAGGTTTGAAATCTAAGTAAATATTTTTTATTTGGCTGCTATGGCACTTGTTTTCACTTACAATGAATATCAAAACATTGGTTTTACCAAATGCTCTGTGAATGTAGTATAGTTTTCAGTTTTGAAAACTAAGAAAGTTACTTGTTTAATTGGTAGCTATGTTCATGTTTTCACTTACAATGTCAATATGCTGGTTTTATCTAATTTGCTGAGAATTCAGTTGTTTCTTCAAGTTGTGAAAACAAACAAGTTACTTTTTCAATGGGTGCTATACACTTTTTTCACTTAAAATCAATGACAAAACAATGGTGTACCAAATGCTCTTCAAATGCTGTAGTTTCTTCAGTTGGAAAACTAAGCAATTTATTTCTTTAAAGGATTGTGATGTATTTGTTTTCACTTACAGTCTATGTCAAACCAGTTGTGATACCTAACGCTCTCTGAATGCTTTAGTTTCTTCAGTTGTGAAAACTAAGATCATTACCTCTTTAATTGGCTGCTATGCACTTGTTTTTAATTGCAACCAATGTCAAAGCCGTGGTTTTACCTAATGTTCTGGGAAACCAGTAGTTCCTTCATTTCTGAAAACTAATGAGGTTATTTCTTTAATTGGCTGCTATGCACTTGTTTTCACTTACTTTCAATATCAAAACAATTGTTTAACCTAATGCTCTGTGAATGAAGGAGATTCTTCAGTTTTGGAAACTAAGCAATTTGCTTGTTTAATTACCTGCTTTAAACTAGTTTTCACTTAAAATGAATGTCAAAAGACTGGTTTTACCTAATGCTCTGTGAATGCACCAGGTCCTTCAGTTTTGAATTCCAAGCAAGTTGTTTAATTTGCTGCTATGCACTTGTTTTCACTTACAACCAATGTCAAAACCCTGGTTTTATCTAACACTTTATGAATGAAGGAGATTCTTCAATTTTCAAAAATAAAGAAGGTATTTGTTTAATAGAATACTATTCACTTCTTCTCACATACATTCAATGAAAAATCACTGGCTTTATCTAATGCTTTTTGATTATAACTGGTTTTTCAGTTTTGAAAACTAAGCAAGTTACTCATTTAATTGCCTGCTTCAAATTTCTTTTCACTTACAGTCAATGGCAAAATGGTGGTTTTACTTTAAGCTCTGCAAATTTAGGATTTACTTTAGTTGTGAAAACTAAGCAAGTTACGTTTTCATTTGGTGCTCTTCACTTGTTTTCACTTACAAACAATATCAAAACCCTTGTCTTACCTAACATATGTGAATGAAAGAGGTTATTCAAATTTCAAAAATTATGTAAGGTACTTGCTTACTTGGATACTATTCACTTCTTCTCAATTAAAGTTAATGAAAAAATACTAGTTTTACTTTGTGCATGTAAGTGGTTCTTCAGTAAGAAAACTAAGCAAGTTATTCATTTTTTGTTTGATTTAATTTATTTAAAATGCAAATATAAATCAGTTTATTAAGATGAAGTTACATTAGAAATGTAGGGTTGTGACAGGATAGATGGATTGTGAATTGACTGCTAAGAGTTGTGGAGGTTTCCTTTTTTTAAATTTTATTTTCAGATCTCTCCAACAGAATTTTTAAAAATATTTACTTTATTTATTTATTTTCCCCTCCCTCATTGTTTTTTGCATGCTGTCTTCTCTCTGAGTGTACTTCTATGTCTTCTTGCCTTTAGGGAGCACCAGGAACCAATCCTGGGACCTTCTGTTGTAAGAGAGAGGTGTTCAATCTCTTGTGCCACCTCAGCTTCCTGGTCTGCTGTTTCTCTTATTTCCTCTCTTCTGTGTCTCTTTTTTTTGCATCATCTTGCTGTGCCATCTCTCTTTGTGGGCCAGGACTCCATGAGGGCCAGCATTCATGCATGGGTCAGCTCTCCTGTATGGCCCAGAATGCTGCATGGGCCAGCTCACCACACAGTTCAGCTTGCCTTTCACCAGGATGCCATGGGAATCAAACCCTGTACCTCCTATATGGTAGATGGGATCCCAGTCACTTGAGACATATCCATTTCCATGAATTTTTCTTTTTGGAGTAAAGTAATTTTTCTAAAACTATTTTGGTGATGAAGGCACAACATTTTGATTATACAAAGATTTATTGATTATACTCTTAGGATAGACTGTAAGGTATATGTCTATATCTCAATTAAACTTCTTTAAAATAAATAAGTATGCAAGAATAACCAAAAAGAGCAGCTATGTACATCAAGGGAATCATATAGAGACTGGTGATGAATTTTTGTTCATTTCTCTGTTTTCTGTTTATTATTATTATTGATTGAAGTGATGAATACAAAACTATGAGATTATGCCAAAAACAACTGGCAATACACTTTGTATGCATTGTATTCTTTACTAATATATACCAATTAAATTTATTTGTTTCTTAATAAACTTAGCTGCAAATTTTCCATATTTACATGCTCTGGAACTTAATGTTTCAATAATTAATGTAAAGGAAAGGATTTGCAAATGTTAACCATCATAATGGCATTGGCTATGGGTATTGAAGGTTTTGGAATCTATTAGATATTTCATTAACAAGATGATTATTGCATTGCATTTTCCCTGGACACTTACTATTGGGAAATTAGCAATGGGAAGTGGGAATGATCTGGACCTCTGCCTTGCACAGTGAACTACTGTGTTCATGATTCTCACACCCACTGATAAAAATTCTAGCCACAGAGATGAAGTATTGATTTATCTACTATTAGGAACAAAATGACCATATCTGTTCCTCCCCTTCAGCTATTTAATCAATGACTCAAGAAAGGCAAACAGAGAACTAAATTCATTTCTGTGGGAAAGTTTCCAAAATCACAGAGTTCACACATTTTCCTATCCCCAAATCTATAAAATTTTAAATTGATATTCAGAAAGTCATCCATCATGTGCCCCTTCATTTTCCCAACCCCCTCAAACAATATCCATCAGAGAAACAAAATTTCTGATGTACATAACCTCCCAATCTCTGAATAAATGATTTCCCATGATTTTTCATTACATTCTCCACAATGAATTTTCTGGAATTTCCTCAAGGAGTTTCATCCTTCTAATGAAATCTTCTTCTCTTATTAATGTTTTGTGATTATTCTTCAACTGAGTTTCCTTTAGCACATTAAGGCTTAGCTTTGACTGAATGAGAGTGCAGAGTGATTACAGACCTAGTGTTTCAATCTTTCAGAGTTCACTCATTTAATTTGAAGGATAAAGTATGAACTAAGACAATCCTACATTGAGTACAGGTGTAGAATTCCTCACATGTGATTTTTCTGATTAGTTTATTAGAGTGATAGAAGAAGCCTTTCCAATTCCATTATATTTACATTATGCCTTTTCTCATATAGTATATTATTTATCTATTATGGGCTTTGTGACATAACATATATATGGATTCTCACCAGTATGAATGTTATTAGATTATCTGAAGAAGTATGGATGATAACAGGAATTTCTGAACACATTAAAAACAGTGTTTCTTCAGAATGTGTGTTCTCTGGAATGTTTAATGGTTAAATTTATGGCTGAAGTCTCTTAAATATTCAAAATATTTACACTGTGAATTGTTATATTTAAAATAAGAATATTGACTATATGACTATCTCAATTTGTTGACATTCGTAGGGATTCTCCTATTGTCTAAGGCCAGAATAACTAAGGTTTTCCCTTATATATGAAATTATGGTTTCTGTCCAGCATAAATTCTTTAATGTTGCCTGAGGACAGAAATACAGGTGAAAGGTTTCCTACATAGACAACATTCATGCAGTTTTCCTACAGTGTGTGTTCTCTTATGTTGTTTAAGATTAGAAAATTGGCTGAAGTTTTTCACACATAAATGACACTTACAAGGTTTCTCTCTAATGTGAGTTCTCTCATGTTGTTGAAGATGGGATTGTTGACTGAAAGCTTTCTCACTTGATAAAACTCATTGGGCTTCTCTCCAGTGTGAGTTGTCTTATGTCATCTAAAATTAGAATAATTGGTGAATATTTTCCCACATTGATGATATTCTTAGGGTTTTTCTCCAGTGTGAGTTCTTTCATGTTTTTTTCCAATGGAAGAGAGATTTAAGGAGGCTTTTGCAAAAGCACTGTATTCATAGTATTACTCTGTAGTGTGAGTTCTCTCATGTCATTGAAGATGAGAATATCGACTGAAAGCTTCCCTGCATAGAAGACATTCATAGGGTTTCTCTCCAGTGAGTTCTCTCATGATGCTTTAGGGAAGACGATTGAAGGAAGGCTTTCCCACAAAGATGACATTCATAGGGTTTCTCTCCAGTGTGAGTTCTTTCATATTGTTTTAGGGAAGTGGATAGACTCAAGGCTTTGCCACAAAGATGGCATTATAGGGTTTTTCTCCAGTGTGAGTTCTCTCATGTTGTTTTAGGGAAGAGGTGTAATGGAAGGTTTTCTCACAAAGAAGACATCCATATGGTTTCTCTCCAGTGTGAGTTCTCTCATGAGTTTTAGGGAAGAGGAGTGACTGAAGACTTTCTCACAAAGATGACATCCATAGGATTTCTCTCCAGTGTGAGTTCTCTGATGTTCTTTTAAAGAAGAAGAGTGACTGAAGGCTTTCTTACAAAGGTGACATTTTAGGTTTTCTATTCACTGTGAGTTCTCTCATGTACTTTAAGATAAGCATATTGACTGAAGGCCTTTCCACATAGATGACATTCATGGGGTTTCTCTCCAGTGGGAATTCCATTATATTGTCTGAAGTCAGAGCATTGCATACAATTTTTAGCACTTTGGGAACATTCATATGATTTACTTCTAGGGTGAATATGCTTATGTTGATAAAAAGTTGAAAGATCATTGAGGACAGATGGAGGTAGTTTCCTGAAATAGGATTTCTTTGTGATGTGAATGAATGCATGTTTGTTCCCTGTGGATATGTGAGATGAATCTCTTGCAAATAATTATGATTAAAGGATTTCTTTTGTGTGTGAGTTCTAAATGCCATGATTTTGGAAATGTTTTTCCTACAGATAGGTTGGTTGTCTATCATTTCTATCATTTCACAAGTTTTAAAGGTATTTTCCTCCCTGAAACCTGGTATTGAGGAAATCTTATTCCTTCTCTCCACACTTCTCCTTTTCCATCTGGGAAAACACATCTGTTTTGCAGACTTGATATCCTTCTGAGGCCAGGTTATTGACATTCTCCAGCATCACTTCTCTGAACAACTTTCTATGGGATATGTCTAATAGGTCCCACTCTTCCTGGGTGAAGTCTACAGCCACATTCTTGAAGGTCACATACTCCTGTGAGAGCATTGTCAATTCTTTAGCTGGCATCTATCTTCCTCTGGGTTTTCACTCACAGACAAGCAGATGGGCAAAGTATAATAATCCACATGCCTCCAGAAACTAGAAGTTATCTTAACAATGCATGTCCAATTTCAGGATTAAGGTACTGGATCTGATATTTCTCCCTTTCTTCAATTCAGCATTTGTGGAGTCCTCTACCTTTATCCAGTGTATCAGGGGAGAATTTTTCAGGATATGGCCAAGTTATTCATTTAATTGCCTGCTTCACACTTCTTTTCATTTACAATCAATGTCAAGCAGTGGTGATACATAAGATTCTGTGATGGAAGTCATTTCTTCAATTGTGAAAACTAAGCAAGTCCTTGTTTAATTGTCTGCTATGAGCTTGTTTTCACATAAAAATAAATATCAAAACACTGGCTTTACCTAATGCTATGTGAATGCAGGAGGTTCTTCAGTTTTGAAAACAAAGCAAATTACTTCTTTTTTGGCTGCTATGGCACTTGTTTTCACTTACAATCTGTGTCAAAACACTTGTTTTACCTAATGCACTTTGAATGCTGTATGTTCTTCAGTTTTGAAAAGTAAGAAAGTTACTTGCTTAAAAGGCTGCTATGCACTTGTTTTCACTTACAATGTCAATATGCTTGTGTTTCCTAATATGCTGAGAATGCAGTTGTTTCTTCAAGTTGTGAAAACTAAGCAAGCTATGTATTCTTTGAGTGGTATGCACTTGTTTTCACTTACAATCAATGACCAAAAAATGTTTTACCTAACACTTTTGGAATGTAGCAATACATTCAGTTGGGAAAATGAAACAATTCACTTCTTGAAATGACTGCTATGCACTTGTTTTCACTTAAAGTCAATGTCAAAAAGGAGGTTTTACCTAACACTCTGTGAATACAGTGCATTCTCCAGTTGTGAAAACTAGGCATGTTACTACCTTAATTGGATGTTTTGCACTTGTTCTCACAATCTATGAAGAAACACTGGTTTTACCTAATGCTTTGTGATTGTAAGTGGTTCTTCAATTTGGAAAAGTATGCAAGTTACTCATTTAATTGCCTGCTGCACACTTCTTATCATTTAACATCAATGTCAAAGCACTGATTTTACTTAAAGCTCTGTGAATGCAGTAGGTTATATTGTTTTGAATTCTAAGAATTTTATTGTGTTATTGATGATATTTAATCTCACTTACAATCAATGTCAAAACAGTGGTTTTACCTAATGCTCAATGAATACAGGAGGTCATTCAGTTTTGAATACTAAGAAGGTTTCTTGTTTAATTGGTTGTTACACACTTATTTTCGCTTATAATCAATGGAAATACAATGGTTTACCTAATACTTTTTGAATGCTGTCATTTCTTCATTTGGGAAAACTAAGAAATTTACTTCTTTCAGTGACTGCTTTGTACTTGTTTTCACTTACTGTCAATGGCAAATCTGTTTTGATCCCAAAAACTCTGTGAATGCAGTAGTTTCTTCAGTTGTGAAAACTAATCATGTTTCTTCTTTAATTGGCTGCTATGCATTTGTTCTAAATTACAAGCAATATCAAATCCATGGTTTTACCTAATGTACTGGGAAAGTAGGAGGTTCTTCACTTTTGAAAACTTAGCAAGTTCCATGTTTATTTCGTGGCTATGCACCTGTTTTCACTTAAAATATCAATATGCTCTTTTCACCTAATATGCTGAGAATGAAGTTGTTTCTTCAAATTGTGAAAACTAAGCAACTTACTTTTTCATTGGGTGCTATGCACTTGTTTTCTTTTACAACCAACGACAAAAAATGGTTTACCTAATGCTCTTGGAATGCAGTAGTTTCTTGAGTTGGGAAAACTAAGCAATTTACTTCTTCATATGTATGTTATGCAATTGTTTTCACTTACAGCCAATGGCAAATCAATTTTGATATCTAGCACTATGTGAATGCAGTAATTTCTTCAGTTGTGAAAACTAAGCATGTTTCTTCTTTATTTGTCTGCTATGCACTTCTTTTCACTTACAATCAATGTCAAAGCACTGGTTTTTCCTCATGCTCTGTGAATGCAGTAAGTTTTTCTCTTTTGAAATCTAAGCAAGTTACTTGTGTTATTTGCCAGTATTTATTATCATTTACAATCAATGCTAAAACAGAGGTTTTACCTAATGCTCTATGAATGGAGGTGGTCCTTCAGTTTTGAAAACTAAGCAAGTTACTTGTATAATTGGCTGTTACACACGTATTTTGACTTACAATCAATGTCAAAATGCTGTTTTCACCTAATACTTATGAATGCAGTAGTTTCTTCAGATGTGAAAACTAAGAAAGGTACTTTTTCATTTGGTGCTATGCACTTGTTT
Source organism: Cabassous unicinctus (assembly GCA_029593785.1). Taxonomy (NCBI): domain Eukaryota; kingdom Metazoa; phylum Chordata; class Mammalia; order Cingulata; family Chlamyphoridae; genus Cabassous; species Cabassous unicinctus. The sequence continues at coordinate 66,155 of JAQZBX010001160.1, read as the reverse complement.
TAGCTGTCAACCAATGTCAAATCCCTGGTTTAACATAACACTGTGTGAATGAAGGAAGTTCTGCAGATTTCAAAAATTAAGGAACTTATTTGTTCAATAGGATACTATTCACTTGCTTTCACTTACAATCAATGTGATAATGGTGATTTTACCTAACGCTCTGTAAATGCAGGAGTTTCTTCAGTTGTGAAAACTAAGCACGTTACTTCTTAAATTGGCTGTTATGGCACTTGTTTTCACTTACAACCAATGTCAAATCCTTGATTTTACCTAATGCTCTGTGAATGCATGAGGTTCTTCTGGTTGAATTCCGAGAATGTAGTTTAATTTGTTGTAGCACACTTGTTTAACTTAAAACCAATGTCAAAACCCTGTTTTTCCCTAATGCTGTGAATGAAAGAGGTTCTTCAATTTTCAAAAATTAAGCATTGCACTTGCTTGTAGGTTATTATTCACTTCTTCAAACTTACAATCAATGAAGAAACACTGGTTTTACATTTGTGAATGTAAGTGGTCCTTCAGTTTTGAAAACTAAGCAACTTAATCATTTAACTGCCTGCTACAAACTTCTTTTCACTTACAATGTCAAAACACTGGTTTTACATAATATTCTCTGAATGCAGGATGTTCTTCAGTTTGGAATTACAAGCAAGTAGCTTAATTTGCTGCTATGAACTTGGTTTCACTTATGACCAGGGTCAAAACCCTGATTTTACCTAATGCTCTCTGAACAAAGGAGGTTCTTCAGTTTTCACAAATTAAGTGAGATTCTTGTTAAAATGACACTATCCACTTGTTTTCACGTGCAATCAGTGTCAAAATTGTGGTTTTACCTAATGGTCTGAGAATGCAGTCATTTCTTCACTTGTGAAAAATTTGCATATTACTTCCTTAGTTGGTTGCTTTGCACTTGTTTTCACATACAATCCATGAAAAACCACTGGTTTTACATACACTCTGTTAATGTAGGAGGTTCTTCAGTTTTTATATCTAGGCAATTTACTTCTTTATTGGCTGCTATCCACTTGTTTTCACTTACAATGAATATCAAAACACTGGTTTTACATAATACTCTGAATGCAGTAGGTTCTTCAGTGTAGGAAACTATGCAAGTTACTTGCTTATTGGCTGCTATGTACTTGTTTTGACTTGCACTCAATATCACAACTCTTGTGTGACCTAATGCTGTTTGAATGAAGGAGGTTCCTCAGTTTTGGAAACTAAGAATGTTGCTTGTTTAATTACCTGCTACACACTTGTTTTCACTTAAAATCAATGTCAAAACACTCTTTTTACCTAATGCACTATGAATGTGTGAGTTTCTTCAGTATTGAATTCCAATCAAGTAGTTTAATTTGCTGCTATGCACTTGTTTTCACTAACAGCCAATGTCAAATCCCTGGATTTACTTAACACTGTGAATGGAGGAGATTCTTTGATTTTCAAAAATTAAGTAAGGTACTTGGTTAATAGGATACTATTCACTTCTTCTCACTTACAATCAATTTCTCTTAATTTTTACAACTTGAAGAAACAACTGCATTCTCAGTGTATATGTTAAAACCAGTATATTGATCTTGTAAATGAAAACTAGTGCATAGCAGCCAATTTAACAAATAACTTGCTTAATTTCAAAACTGAACTACCTCTGAATTCACAGAACAGTAGGTAAAACCAGGGTTTTGCATTTATTGCAAATGAAAACAAGCACCATAGCAGCCAAATAAAGAAGCAATTTGTTTCGTTTTCAAAACTGAAGAATGTCCTACATTCACAGAGCATTAGGTAAAACCAGTGTTTTGATATTGACTGTATGGGGAAAGAAGTGCATAGCAGCCAATGAAACAAGGATTTGCTTGGTTTTCACAAGTGAAAAATGACTGCATTCACAGAATCTTATGTATCACCACTGCCTTGACATTGATTGTAAGTGAAATGAATTGAGAACCAGAAAATTAAATGAATAACTTGCTTAGGTCTCTAAACTGAAGAAGCAGTTATATTCATGAAGTGTTAGGTAAAATCAGTCTTTTTTCTTTGGTTGTAAGTGAGAAGCAGTGAATTGTATCCTATTAAACAAGTACCTTGCTTAATTTTTGAAAATTGAATATCCTCCTTCATTCATAGAGTGTTAGGTAAAACCAGGGTTGTGACATTAGTTGTAAGTGAAAAAAAGGTGCAGCAGGCAATTAAACAAGCAACTTGGTTATTTTCAAAACTGAAGAACCTCCTTCACTGACAGAACATTAGGTCAAACAATTGTTTTGATTTTGAATGTAAGTGACAACAAGTGTGTAGCAGCCAAATAAAGAACATTTCCTTAGTTATCACATATTAAGAAACTCCTGCATTCCAGAGCATTAGGAGAAACAATGGTTTTGAGATTTGTTGTAAGTTACAAAAAATTCAGAGCAGCAAATTAAAGAATGAACTTGCTTAGTTTTCAAAACTGAAGAACTTATTGAATTCACAGATCATTAGGTAAAACCTAATCATCTGTGAATGAAAGAGGTTCTTCAGTTTTCAAAAATTAAGAATGGTACTTGTTTAAGAGCATGCTATTCATTTGTTTTCACATATAATCAATGTCAAAAACCTGGTTTTACCTAATATTCTGTGAATGAAGGAGTTTCTTCAATTTTCAAAAATAAGCAAGGAACTTTTTAAATATGATCCTAATCACTTCTTCTCACAATCAATGATAAAAACTTGGATTTTACCTAATACTCTGTAAATGTAGGAGGTTCATCAGTTTTGAAAACTAGGCAAGTTACTCATTAATTGCCTGCTTCACATTTCTTTTCACTTAAAATCAATGTAAAAGCATTGGTGATACATAAGATTCTGTGAATGCTGTCATTTTTTTACTTGTGAAAACAAGGCAAATCCTTGTTTAGTTGTCTGCTATGCTCTTGTTTTCACATACAAGAAATATCAATACACTGGTTTTACCTAATACTCTGTGAATGTAGGAAGTTCTTCCATTTTGAAAAGTAAGCATATTACTTCTTTCTCTGGCTGCTATGGCACTTATTTTCATTTACAATGATATCAAAACTCTGGTTTTACCTAATGCTCTGTGAATGCTGTACATTTTACAGTTTTGTAAACTAAGCAAGTTACTTGATTAATTAACTGTTATCCTTTGGTTTCCCTTACAATGTCAATATGCTCGTTTTACTTAATTCACTGAGAATGCAGTTGCTTATTTAAGTTGTGAAAACTTTGGAAGTTGCTTTTTCATTGGGTTATATGTACTTGCTTTCAATTATAACCCATGACAAAATAATAGTTTACCTAATGCACGTGGAATACACTAGTTTCTTCAGTTGTGAAAACTATGCCATTTACTTCTTTTAATGAATGCTACACACTTGTTTTACTTACAGTCAATGGCAAATCTTTTGTGATAACTGACACTCTGTGAATGCAGTATTTTCATCAGTTGTGAATAGCTAACATGTTACTTCTTTAATTGGCTGCTATGCACTTGTTTTTCCTTACAACCAATGTCAAAAAAAATGGTTTTACTTAATGTTCTCTGAATCCAGTAGGTTATTCTATATTGAATTCTATGCAAGTTACTTGTGTAATTTCCTGGAATTTATTCTTACTTACAATTAATGCCACAACAGTGGTTTTATCTAATACTCTAAGAATGCAGGTAGTCCTTCAGTTTTGAAAACGAAGAAAGTTACTTGTATAATTGCCTGCTTCACACTTCTTTTCACTTACAATCAATGTCAAAACACTGGTTTTACCTAATGCTCTGTGAATGCAAGAGTTTCTTCAGTTTTGAATTCAAAGCAAGTACTTTAATTTCCCACTATGCACTAGTTTTTACTTACAACCAATGTCAAATCCCTGGTTTTATATGAGACACTGTGATGAACGAGGTTCTTCAATTTTCTAAAATTAAGCAAGGAACTTTAATAGCATACTATTCACTTCTTCTGATTTACAATCAATGAGAAAACACTGGTTTTACCTAAAGTTTTGTGAATGTACATTTTTCTTCAGTTTTGAAAACTACACAAATTACTCACTTTATTGCCTGTTTCACACTTCTTTTTACTTGCAATCAATGTCAGGAAGTGGTGATACATAAGATTCTGTGAATGCAGTAGTTTAGTCACTTGTGAAAACTAAGGAAGTTATTTCTTTAGTTGGCTCTTAGGCACTTATTTTCACTTAAGATCAATATCAAAACACATGTTTGACCTAATTATCTGTGAATGAAGGAGATTCTTCAGTTTTGAAAACTAAGCAATTTGCTATTTTAATTGACTGCTATACACTTCTTTTCACTTACAATCAATGTCTAAACACTGGTTTTACCTAATGCTCTGTGAATGCAAAATGTTCTTCAACTTTGAACTCCAAGTAAGTAGTTTAATTTTCTTCTATACACTTGTTTTCAATTACAACTAATGTCAAAACCCTGATTTTACCAACCAATTTTTGAATGAAGGAGGTTCTTTAATTTTCAAAATTAAGGAAGGTTCTTGTTTAATATCTTACTATTCACTTCTTCTCATTTACAATCAATGAATAAACACAAGTTTTACCTTTGTGAAGGCAACTGGTTCTTCATTTTTGGAAACTAAGCAAGTTACTCATTTAATTGCTTGCTACACACTTCTTTTAATTTAAAATCAATGTCAAAATAGTGGTTTTACTTAATGCTCTGTGAATGCAGGAGGTTCTTCAGTTGTGAAAACTAGAATCATTACTCAATTAATTGGATGCTTTGCTCTTGTTCCCACAATTGATGAAACAACACTGGTTTTACTTAACACTTTGTGAATGTAAGTGATTTTTGAGTTTTGAAAACTAATCAAGTTACACATTTAATTTCCTGCATCACACATATTTTCACTTACAATCAATGTCAAAGCACTGGTTTTACCTAATGCTCTGTGAATGCTGTAGGTTATTCTGTTTTGAATTCTAATCAAGTTAATTGTGTTATTTGTGATATTTATTCTCCCTTACATCAATGACAAAACAGTGGTTTATCCTAACTCTCTATGAATGCAGGGATTCCATCAGTTTTGAAAACTAAGGAAGTTACTTGTGTAATTGGCTGTTAGGCACTTGTTTTCACTTACAATCAATGTCAAAATGCCAGTTTTACCTAATACTTGTGAATGCAGTAGTTTCATTAATTATGAAAACTAAGCAAGTTACTTTTTCATCTGATGCTATGCACTGATTTTCACTTACAACCAATGTCCAAACCCTGGTTTTACCTAATGCTCTGGGAATGAAGGAGGTACTTCAGTTCTACAAATTTAGGAAGGTCCTTGTTTAATTGGAGACCATTCACTTGTTATCACTTACAATCAATGTCAAAATGGTGATTTTACCTAACACTCCATAAATGCAGGAGTTTCTTCAGTTGTGAAAACTAGTCACCTTACTTCCTTAATTGGTTGTTTTGCAATTGTTCTCACAATCAATGAAATAACACTAATTTTACCTAATGCTTTGTAAATATAAGTGGCTCTTCATTTTGAAAAACTATGCAAGTTATTCATTTAATTGCCTACTGCACCCTTCTGTTCACTTATAATCAATGTCAAAACCCTGATTTTTACCTAATGCTCTGTGAATACTCAAACTTCTTCAGTTTTGAATTTCAAGCAAGTTATTAAACATGCTGCTCTACACTTGTTTTCACTTACAAACAATGTCAAAACCTTGGTTTTACCTAACACTCTGTGAATGAAGGAGGTTCTCCAATTTGCAAAATTAATCAAGGCACTTGTTTACTAGGATACTATTCACTTCTTCTCACTTACATTCAATGAAAAACACTGGTTTTACCTTGGTGAATGTAAGTGGCTATTCAGTTTTGTAAACAAAGCAAGTTACTTGTTTAATTGCCTGCTACAAACTTTTTTTTTCACTTACAATCAATGTCAAATGGTGGTTCTACTTAATGCTCTGTGAATGCAGGAGTTTCTTCTGTTGTGAAAACTTGGCACATTATTTCTTAATTAGCTGATTTGCACTTGTTCTCAAAATTCCTGAAAAAACACTGATTTTACCTAAGCTTTGTGAAAGTAAGTGGTTCTGCAGTATGGAAAACTATGGAAGTTACTCATTTAATTGCCTGCTGCAAAATTCTTTTCACTTACATTCAATATCAAAGTACTGTTTTTTACCTAACGCTCTGTGAATGCAGTAGGTTATTCTCTTTTGAATTCTAAGCAAGTTACTTGTGTTATTTCTTCTTACTTATTGTCCCTTGCAATCAATGACAAAACAGTGATTTTACCTATTGTTTTATGAATGCAGGACTTCATTCAGTTTTGAAAACTACACAATTTACTTGTATAAATGGCTGTTACACACTTGTTTTCACATACAATCAATGTCAAAATGTTGCTTTTACCTAATACTTGTGAATGCAAGTAGTTACTTCAGTTGTCAAAACAAAGCAAGTTACATTTTCATTTGGTTCTTTGCACTTCTTTTAACTTACAACCAGTGTCAAAACCATGGTTTTACTTAACATACTCGGAATGCAGTAGTTTCTTCATTTGGGATAACTAAGGAAGTTATTTCCTTAATTGGCTACTACACACAATCAATGCCAAAATTGTGGTTTTATTTTACCCTCTGTAAATGCAGTCATCTACTCCCTTGTGAAACCCAAGTAAGACCATCTTTAATTGGCTGCTATGCACTTGTTTTCACATGCAATAATTATCAAAACACTGGTTTTACCTAAAGTGCTGTGAAAGTAAGACCTACTTCAGTTTTGGAATCTAAGCAAATTACTTTTTTATTGGCTGCTATGGCACTTGTTTTCATTTGCAATCAATGTTAAAACACTGCTTTTACCTAATGCTCTGTGAATTCAGTATGTTCTTAAGTTTTGAAAGATAAGTTGGTTACTTGTTTAATTGGTTGCTATGTACTTGTTTTCACTTACAATGTCAATATTCTGGGTTTACCTAATACGCTGAGAATACAGCTATTTCCTAATGTTTAGAAAAATTTGCAATTTACTTTTCCATTGGGTGTATGAACTTGTTTCCACTTACAATCAGTGACAAAACAATACCTAATATTCTTGGAATGCAGCAGTTTCTTCAGTTGGGAAAACTAAGCACTTTACTTCTTTAAATGACAGTTACACACTTGTTTTAACTTAAAGTCAATAACAAATCAGACGTGATACCTAACACTCTATGAATGCAGAAGTTTCTTCAGATGAGAAATCTAAACATGTTACTTCTTTAATTGCCTGCTATGCACTTGTTTTAACTTACAACCAATATCAAAACTTGGTTTTACATAACATTCTGGGAATGCAGAGTTTCTTCATTTGTGAAATCTAAGGATGTTATTTCTTTAATTGTCTGCTATGCACTTGTTTTCACTTACATTCAATGTCAAAATTCTTGCTTGACCTAATGCTTTGTGTATGTAGGACGTTCTTCAGCTTTGAAAACAAAGTAAGTTGCTTGTTTAATTGCCTTCTGCACACTTGTTTTCACTTACAATCAATGTCAAAACATTGGATTAACCTTATTTTCTATGAATGCAGGTGGTCTTGAGTTTTGAAATTCAAGAAAATCATTTAATTTGCTGCTATGCACTTGATTTCATTTATAACCAATGTCAAAACCGTGGTTTTACCTAACACTGTGATAAATGAAGGAGGTTCTTCAAGTTTCAAACATTAAGCAAGGTACTTGCTTAATAGGATACTATTCACTCCTTCTCACTTAAAATCAATGAAAAAAAAAAACTTGTTTTAACTTTGGAATGTAAGTGGTTCTTCAGTTTTTTAAAACTAAGCAAGTTACTCATTTAATTGCCTGCTACATATTTCTATTCACTTACAATCAATGTCAAAGTACTGGTTTTGCCTAATCCTCTGTGAATGCAGTAGGCTATTCTGATTTGAATTCTAAGCTAGTTACTTGAGTTATTTGCTGGTATTTATTCTCACTTACCATCAATGTCAAAACAGTGGCTTTACCTAACACTCTATGAATGCAGGAGCTCTTTCAGTTTTTAAAATTATGCATGTTATTTGTATATATGGCTGTTAAGCATTTGTTTTCACTTACAAACAATGTCAAATGTTGGTTTTACATAATACTTGTGAATGCAGTGTTTTCTTCAGTTGTGAAAACTAAGCAACTTTCTTTTTCATTTGGCACTATGCACTTGTTTTCAAGTACAACTAATGTCAAAACCCTGGTATTACCTAATGCTCTGTGAATGAAAGAGGTTCTTCAGTTTTAAAAAATTAAGGAAAATACTTGTTCAATAGGTTACTATTTATTTCTTTTCACTTACAATTAATATCAAATCCTTTCACACTGGGAATGAAGGAGGTTCTTCAATTGTCAATAAGTAAGGAAGGTACTTGTTTAGTAGGATATTATTCACTTCTCACTTGCAATCAATGAAAAAACACTGGTTTTACCTACTGCTTTGTGAATGTAAGTGGTTCTTCCATTTGGAAAACTATGCAAGTTACTCTTTTAATTTTCTGCTGCACAATTCTTTTCATTTATAATCAGTGTCAAAGGAGTGGTGGTAAATAAGATACTGTGAATGAAGTCATTTTTCACTTGTGCAAAGTAAGCAAGTCCTTGTTTAATTGGCTGCTTACACTTGTTTCCTTATTCAATCAGTGAAAAACCACTGTTTTTACCCAATGCTCTGTGAATGTTTTCAGTTTTGAAAACTAAGCAAATTACTTCTTTATTTGGCTGCTATGGCACTTGTTTTAACTTACAATCAATGTCAAAATACTGTTTTTACCTAATAATCTGTGAACGCAGTATGTTCTTCAGTTTTGAATACTACGCAAGTTACTTGGTTAATTGGCTGCTATGCACTTGTGTTCACTTACAAATTCAATATGCTGGTTTTACCTAATACACAGAGAATGCAGTTCTTTCTTCAAGTTGTGAAAACAAAGCAAGTTACTTTTCACTGGGTGCTATGCACTAGTTTTCACTTACAATCAATGACAAAACAATGGTTTACCTTATGCTCTTGGAATGCAGTAGTTTCTTCAGTTGGGAAATCTAAGAAATTTACTTCTTAAGTGACTGCTATGCACTTGTTTTTACTTCCAGTCAATATCAAAGCACTTGTTTTACCTAAAGCTCTGTGAAAGAAGGAGGTTCTTCAGTTTTGAAAACTAAACAAGTTGCTCATTTAATTGCCTGCTACACACTTGTTTCACTTAGAATCAATGAAAAAACACTTGTTTTACATAATGCTCTGTTAATGCATGAGATTCTGCAGTTTCTAATTTCATGGAATTAGATTAATTTCCTGCTATGCCCTTATTTTCACTTAAACCAATGTCAAACCCTAGCTTTACCTAACACTCTGTGAATGAAGGAAGTTCTTCAATTTTCAAAAATTAAGCAAGGTACTTGTTTAGTAGGATACTCTTCACTTCTTCTCACTTACAATCAATCAAAAAAACACTGGTTTTACCTAATGTTAATGAATATAACTGGTTCTTCAGTTTTGAGAACTACGCAAGTTACTCATTTAATTGCCTGCTTCACACTTCTTTTTACTTACAATCAATGTCAAAGCAGTTGTGAAACATAAGATTCTGTGAATGCAGTCATTTCTTCACTTGGGAAAACCAAGCAAGTCCTTGTTTAATGTGTTGCTATGCACTTGTTTCCACATACAGTAATTATCAAAAACACTGGTTTACCTAATGCTCTGTGAAAGTAGGGGTATCTTCAGTTTTGAAAACTAAGCAAGTTTCTCATTGAATTGCCTCCTTCACACTTCTTTTCCTTTACAATCAATGTCAAATCACTGGTTTTACCTATTGCTCTGTGAATGCAGTATGTTCTTCAGTTTTGAAACCTATGAAAATTACACGTTGAATTGGCTGCTATGCACTTGTTTTCGCTTACAATCAATGACAAAACAATGGTTTACCTAAAGCTCTTGTAATGAAGTAGTTTCTTCAATTGGTAAAATTTGGCATTTTACTTCTTAAATGTCTGCTATGCTCTTTTTTTACTTATAGTCCATCGCAAATCCATTGTGATATCTAACACTCTCTGAATTCAGTAGCTCCTTCAGTTTTGTAAACTAAAAATGTTATTTGTTTAATTGGCTGCTATGCACTTGTTTTCACTTACAATGTCAATATGCTGGTTTTACCTAATACACTGAGAATGCAATTTTTATTTCAATTTGCTAAAACTAAGCATGTTATTGTTTCTTTGGGTGTTATGCACTTGTTTTCACTTACAATCAATTACAAAACAGTGGTTTATCTAATGCTCTTGGAATTCAGTAGTTTCTTCAGTTGGGAAAACTAAGCAAATTACTCCTTTAAATGAATGCTCTGCACTTGTTTTCATTTACAACCAATGTGAAAACCATGGTTTTACCTAACATTCTGGGAATGCAGTAGCTTTGTCATTTGTGAAAAGCAAGGAAGTTACGCCTATAATTGGCTGCTACACAATTGTTTTCACTTACATTGAATATCAAAACAATTGTTTAACCTAATTCTCTGAGAATAAAGGAGTTTCTTCAGTTTTGAAAACTAAGCATGTTGCTTGTTTAATTTCCTGCTACACATATGTTTTCATTTACAATCAATGTCAAAACACTGGTTTTGCCTAGTGCCCTGTGAATGCACAAGTTTCTCCCAGTTTGAATGCCAAGCAAGTAGTTTGTTTTGCTCCTATGCACTTGTTCTCACATACAACCAATATCAAAACTCTGGTTTAACCTAATACACTGTGAATGAAGGAGGTTTTTCAGTTTTCAAAAATTGAGGGAGGTACTTATTTATTAGATACTTTTCACTTGTTTTCACTAACAATCAAGGTCAAAATGGTTTCATCTAACCCTCTATAAATGCAGGAGATTCTTCAGTTGTGAAAACTAGGCACGTTACTTCCTTAATTGGGTGCTTGGCACTTGTTCTCACTTATAATCAGTGAAAAAACACAGGTCTTACCTAATGCTTTGTTAATGTAAGTGTTCTTCAATTTTGAAAATAAAGCAAATTACTTTTATATTTGGCTGCTATGGCACTTGTTTTGCCTTACAATCAATGTCAAAGCACTGTTTTTGCCTAATGTTCTGTGAATGCAGTATGTTCATCAGTTTTGAAAACTAACAAATTTACTTGTTTAATTGGCTGCTATGCACTTGTTTTCCTTACAATCAATGTCAAAACACTGGTTTTTGCCTAATGTTCTGTGAATGCAGTACATTCTTCAGTTTTGAATACTAGCAAGTTATTCATTAGATTGCCTGCTTCACATTTCTTTTCTTCACTTGTGAAAACCAAGCAAGAACTTGTTTAATTGGCTGCTATGCACCTGTTTTCATATACAATAAAAATCAAAGCACTGGTTTTATCTAATGCTTTGTGAATGTAAGTGGTTCTTCCAGTTTGGAAAACTATGCAAGTTACTCATTTATTGCATGTTGCACACTTCTTTTCACTTATAATCAATGTCAAAGCACTGGTTTTGCCTAATGCTCTATGAATGCAGTAGGTTATTCTGTTTTGAATTCGAAGCAAGTTACTTGTGTTATTTGTTGGTATTTATTCTCACTTACAATCAATGCTAAAACAGTGTTTTTTTCTAATGTTCTATGAATGCAGGAGGTCCTTCAGTTTTGGAAACTATGTAAGTTACTTGTATAATTGGCTGTTACACACTTGTTTACAAATAAAATCAATGTCAAAATGCTGGTTTTACCAAATACTTGTGAATGCAGTAGTTTCTTCAGATTTGAAAACTAAGCAGGTTACGTTTTCATTTGGTGCTATGCACTTGTGTTCACTGACAACCAAAGTGAAAACCCTGGTTTTACCTAATACCCTGTGAATGAAGGAGGTTCTTCAATTTTCAAAAATTAAGAACTGTGCTTCTTTACTAGGATTCTATTCACTCATTTTAACTTAGAATCAAAGTAAAAATGGTGCTTTTCCATACCCTCTTTAATGCAGGCATTTCTTCACTTATTAAAACTAGGCACATTACCTCCTTGATTGGCTACATTACACTTGTGCTCATTTACGATAAATGGAAAAACACTGGTTTTACCTAATGCCTTGTGAATGTAAGTGGTTCTTCAGTTTTGAAAACTAAGCAAGTGTAGTAGTCAGCCAAGGGGCTGCTAATGTGAAATACCAAAAATGGGTTTGTCTTTATAAAGGGTATTTATTTGGGGTAGAAGTCCACAGATACCAGGCCATAAAGTGTTAATTTTCTTCTTTCATAGTCCATTGCCACATGTTAGAGCAAGAAAGCTGCTGGCATTTGCCAGGGTTCTGGCTTCTTGGGTTCCTCTCTTCCTGGGGCTGCATTTCTCTCTGTGCTTAGCTCCTGTTTCCTCCACAAGGTCAGCTGTAGACAATGAGGCAAATGGCTTGCTTCCTTTATCCTGGGGCCTTCTTTCCAACATCAAAACTGCTTCTCAAAAACTACGTCAACTCTGTTCTTGCCATGCCTTTTATATTTGATTTCCCACCCACCAAGGGTGGGGGTCAATACCCTACTCACATGGCCTAGTCAGCTCCCTAATCATAACTTAATCATGCCCAGTTTAAAGATCAATTTACAAGCATGATCCAATTATATTTTTGGAATTCATAATTACATCAAACTGCCGAACTTCAACACTCCACCTTCTGAATTCCAAAAATATGTTACAGTATTCAAAAAACCTTAAATGAGTAACAATTCAGCTACAAAATCATATCATAATCATTTTAAAGAAGTATAGTTCATCTTGAGGCAAAATCCTGTCTGCTATAGACCTCTGAAACGTTCAAAACAATTTAACTGCTTCCAATACACAAATGGAAAGACAAAGGATAAACATTTTCATTACCATAAGGAGAAATTGGTATGTTAAACATGAGTCATGGATCCTCTACAGTTCAGTAAACCTGCAGAGCATCCTCCATTCGATTTCAAAGTCTGAGAGTCATTCTTAAGATGATGGTTTTTTTCTCCTTGGGACCATATTGGAACCCACCCTTTCCACAGGCTTGCCCAACAGCCATTTTCATGGTTCCACCCTTATCAAACATCTGGGTATCTGCCAAGCTCCAGACCTCACCCTACAAGAGTGTTGGGGTGATTGCCACACCTTGCCCAATTTTTGGGTTAGAGCCTTAGCTCCCCTAGCACAGTGAGGTGAAGACAACATTCCCCCTAACCTTTGGCATACACGTTCAACCCTCTCAGAGCATCTAGTTCACCACCTGGCCTTCTCTAACCTTTGGCATGAGAGGTTCAACCTTCTCAAAGAAATGGGTTGACAACCTGGTCTTCTCTAATCCATGGGGGACAAGTAAACCCCTCTCAGATCTATGGGGTGTTGACCTTAACCAGTCTAATCTTTGAGGAATGTGCTCCACCTTGTCTGCACCCTGAGATGGCAAAGCTCTCCTAGAACATCAGGTGGGGACATCCACCCTCTTCAACTGCTGAGGAAAACTCACCCTCTCTGAACCATGGGCATCAAAACTTTCTCAGAACATCGGGTAGGAGCATCCACCCTCTTCAACTGCAGGGCCAAACTCACCCTCTCTATACACATGAGTGGGGCTCCTCTCTTGGCCCAAGGAGATGTCTTAAGTCCAGATCTCTGCTTCCATGGTTTTCTTCTTAAAGCTGTTTCTCCTTCAATTTCTCCTTTCCATGTCCGATTTTGTCAAAGCTGACAGTGGTTTTGTTCATACAGCTCTCTCAAAAATTTTCTTGGTTTAGCATGCAGGAAGCAGGGATCCAAGCCATCAGACAGTAAGACTTTCCACAAGTCTTTCCAAGATAACTGCATCTTCAATTCTGACATACAAGTTCCAGATTTAGCTAAGTATTCAAATGGGGCACTTTCATATGGGAATTTGATTTCCAGAAACTTGGAAGTTCTGGAATCAGTTTCTGTTTTCTTTATGCCCAAAAGTTCAGTCCTTAGTGTATTTCACTCATCTAGTATTTTGCTATAAGCTGCAAGGAGAAGCCAAGACACATTCTCCAAGTTTACCTTGGAAAGTCCTACAGCTAAATGCTCCGGTTCACCATTTTCAAATTCTGTGTTTTGTATACCACCAGAAGTTATTCTTGCTATGTTCTCTGCAACTTTTAAATATAGTTTGCCTTTCCTCCAGTTTCCAATAATAGTTTCGTTTACTTCTAAGCCATCATAAAAACTTTCTTTAGTGTCCCTATTTCTATCAACAGTCTCTTCCAAGTGAGCTAGGCCTTTTCCATCAAGCATTTCACAATTCCTCCAAAAAATACCCCTTACCCATTTATAAATCCATTCCAACATTTTGGTAATTAAAAGCACTTCCCCACTCTTTGGTACCAAATTCTGTATTATTCAGCCAAAGAGGTGGCAATGTGAAATACCAAAAATGGGTTGGTCTTTATAAAGGGTAATTATTTGGGGTAGAAGTCCACAGATACCAAGCCATAAAGTGTTAAGTTTCTTCTCTCACCACAGTCCATTGCCACATGTTAGAGCAAGACAGCTGCTGGTGTTTGCCAGGGTTCAGGCTTCTTGGGTTCCTCTCTTCCTGGGGATGCATTTCTTTCCAGACTTAGCTCCTCTTTCCTCCAGAAGGTCAGCTGTAGACGATCAGGTGAATGGCTCACTTCTTTTCTCCTGGGGCCCTCTTTCCAATATCAAATCTGCTTCTCAAAAACTACTTCAACTCTGTTTTTGCCATGCCTTTTATATTTGATTCCCCTCCCACCAAGGGGTGAGTGTCAATGCCCTACTGACATGGCCCAGTCAATGCACTAATCATAACTTAATCATGCCCAGATTAACAGATCAATTTACAAGCATGATCCAATTATATTATTTGAATTCATAATTACATCAAACTGCCCAACTACAACAGCAAGTTACTCATTTCATTGCCAGGTTCACACTTCTTTTCACTTACAGTGTCAAAGCAGGGGTGATACATACAATTCTGTGATTGCAGTCATTTCTTCACTTGCAAAAACCTAGCAAGTACTTTTTAAACTGGCTGCAATGCACTAGTTTTCACATACAATAAATATCAAAATACTGGTTTTTCCTAGTGTTCTGTGAATATAGGAGGTTCTTCAGTTTTTAAAACTAAGCAAATTACTTCTTCATTTGGCTGCTTTGGCTGCGCTTTTTACTTCCAGTCAATGTCAAAACACTGGTTTTACCTAATGCCCTGTGAATGCCATAGGTTCTTCAGTTTTGAAAACTAATCATGTTACTTGTTTAATAGGGGGCTATGCACTTGTTTTCCTTAAAAATATTAATGTGCTGGTTTTAACTTATATGCTGAGAATGCAGTTGTTTGTACATGTTGTCAAAACTAAGCAAGTTACTTTTTAATTGGGTGCTATGTAGTTGTTTTCTCTTTCAATCAATTACAAATCAATGGTTTTCCTAATGTTCTTGGAATGCAGTAGTTTTTTCTGTTGGGAAAACTAAGCAATTGATTTCTTTAGATGAAGGCTATGAACTTGTTTTCACTGACAGTTAATGGCAAATCAGTTGTTATACCTAAAACTCTGTGAATGCAGCAGTTTATTCAGTTGTGAAAACTAAGCAACTTACTTGTTTATTTGCCTGCTACACACTTGTTTTCACTTACAATCAATATCAAAATAGTGGTTTTGCCTAATGCTCTGTGAATATAGCATTTCTTTCATTTTTGAACACTAGGTACTTTAATTCCTTAATTGGCTGCTTTGCTCTTATTCTCATAATCAATAAAAAAACAGTTTTTACCTAACACTTTGTGAATGTAGTGGTCGGACATTATGGAAAACTATGCAAGATTCTCATTTAATTGCCTGCTGCACACTTCTTTTCACTTACAATCAATGTGAAAGCACTTGTTTTACCTAATGCTCTGTGAATGCAGTCAGTTATTCTGTTTTGAATTCTAAGTGAGTTACTTGTGGTATTTGCTGTTATTTTTTCTCACTTACAATTAATGCCAAAATAGTGGTTTTACCTAATAATCTATGAGTGATGGAGATCCTTCAGTTTTCAAAACTAAGCAAATTACTTGTATAATTAGCAGTTATGTACTTGTTTTCACTTACAATCAATGCCAAAATGCTGGTTTTACCTAAAGCTCTGTAAATGTAGGAGCTTCTTCTTTTGTGAAGACTAAGTAAATTATGTCTTTAATTGGCTGCTATGCACTTGTTTTCACTTACATTCAATGTCAAAACACTGGTTTTACAAAATGCTCTGTGAATGTGTGAGGTTCTTCAGTTTTGAATTCCAAGCAAATAGTTTAATTTGCTGCTATGCACTTGTTTTAACTTACAACCAATGTCAAAACCCTGATTTTATGTAACACTCTGTGAATGAAGGCTTTTCTCCAATTTTCAAAAATTAATCAAGGTATTTGTTTAATAGGATACTATTCAGTTATTCTCACTTGCAATAAGAAAAACACGGCTTTTACCTAATGCTCTGTGAAGGTGGGAGGTTCTTCAGTTTTGAAAACAAAGAAATTACTTCTTTATTTGGCTGCTCTGACACTTGCTTTCACTTACCATCTATGTCAAAATAGTTATTTTACCTAATGCTCTGTGAATGCAGTAGGTTTTTCAGTTGTGAAAACTAAGCAAGTTACTGTTTCATTGGGTGCTATGCACTTGTTTCACTTACAATCAAAGACAAAACAATGGTTTACCTAATTCTCTTGGAATGCAGTATATTCTTCAGTTGGGAAAACTAAACAATTTACTTCTTTAAATGATTGCAATGCACTTGTTTTCACTTACAGTCAATGGTTAATCAGTTGTGATAACTAACACTCTATGAATGCAACAGTTTCTTCAGTTGTGAAAACAAAGCATGTTACTTCTTTAATTTGCTGGTATGCACTTGTTTTCACTTATAACCAATGTCAAAACCCTGGATATACCTAACAATCTGTAAATGAAGAAGGTTATTCAATTTTCAAAAATTAAGCAAGGTACTTGTTAAATAGGATCCTATTCACTTCTTCTCACAATCACTGAAAACTACTGATTTTACTTAACACCTTGTGAATGTTAGTGGTTTTTCAGTGTTGAAAACTAAGCAAGTTACTCATTTAATTGCCTGCCTCACACTTCCTTTCTCTTAGAATCAATGTGAAAGCAGGGAGGATACATAGATACTGTGAATGAAGTCATTTCTTCACTTGTGAAAACTAAGCAAGGCCTTGTTTAATTGGCTGCCATGCCCTTGTTTTCACATACAATACATATCAAAATCCTGATTGTACCTAATGTTCTGTGAATGTAGGAGGCTCTTTCACTTTGAAAACTAGGCAAATTACTACTTTATTTGGCCTGCTTTGGCACTTGTTTTCACTTACAAACAGTGTCTAAACACTGGTTTTAACTAATTCTCTGTAAATGCAGTAGATTCTTCAATTTAGAAAACTAAAGAAGTTACTTGTTTAATTGGATGTTATGCACTCATTTTCACTTAAAATGTCAACATGCTGCTTTTAGGTAATATGCTGAAAAAGCAGTTGTTTCTTCAAGTTGTGAAAATTAACCAAGTTACTGTTACATTGGATGCTATGCACTTGTGTTCATTACCATCAATGAAAAATACAATGGTTTGCCTAATGTTCTTGGAATGCAGTATATTCTTCAGTTGAGAAAACTAAGCAAGTTACTTCTTTAAATGACTGCAACAGACTTGTTTTCACTTACAGTCAAAGGCAAATCAGTTGAGATCCCTAACACTCTGTGAATGCAGTAGTTTCTTCGGTTGTGAAAACTAAGCCCGATACTTCTTTAATTGGCTGCTATGCACTTGTTTTAACTTACAACCAATGTCAAAACCATGGTTTTACCTAACAGTCTGGGAATGCAGTAGTTTCTTCATTTGTGAAAACTAAGAAAGTTATTTCTCTAACTGGCTGATATGCACTTCTTTTCACTTACATTCAATATCAAAACCCTTGTGTGACCTTATGCTCTGTGAATGAAGGAGGTTCTTCAGTTTTGAAAACAAAGCAAGCTGCCTGTTTAATTGCCTTCTATACACTGGTTTTCACTTACAATCAATGTCAAAACACTGGATTTACATAATGCTCTCTGAATGCATGAGTTTCTTCAGTTTTGAATTTCAAGAAAGTAGCTTAATTTGCTGCTATGCACTTGTTTTCACTTACAACCATGTCAAAACCCTGGTTTTACCTAACACCCTGTGAATTAAGGAGGTTCTTCAATTTTCAAAAAATACACAAGGTACTTGCTTAGTAGGACATTGTTTACTTCTTCTTACAATCAGTGAAAAAAACACTGGTTTTACCAAATGATTTGTGAAAGTAATTTGTTCAGTTATTAAATCTTAGCAAGTTCATCATTTAATTGCCTGCTTCACACTTCTTTTCACTTACAATACCCAAGCAGTGCTGATAGTTAGGATTCCATGAATGCAGTCATTTCTTCACTCATGAAAACAAAGCAATTCCTTGCTTAATTGCCTGCTTTGCACTTGTTTTAACATACAATAAATGTCAAAAACTGGTTTTACATTATACACTGAGAATGCAGTTGTTTCTTCAAGTTGTGAAAACTAAGCAAGTTACTTTTTCATTGTGTGCTGTACACTTGTTTTCATTTACAATCAATGACAAAACAATGGTTTACCTAGTGCTCTTGGAATGCAGTAGTTTCTCCCTTTGTGAAAACTAAGCAATTTACTACTTTAAATGACTGCTTTGTACTTGTTTTCACTTACAATCAATGGCAAATCAGTTGTGATACCTAGCACTCTGTGAATGTTGTAGTTTCTTCCGTTGTGAAAACTAAGCATGTTACTTCTTTAATTAGCTACTATGCACTTGATTTAATTTACAACAACTGTCAAAACCATCACTTTACCTAATATTCTGGAAATTCAGTAGTTTCATCATTTGTGAAATCTAAGGAAGTTATTTCTTTAATTGGCTGCTGTGTATTACTTTTCACTTACATTCAATATCAAAACACTTGTTTGACCTAACACTCTGGGAAAGAAAGAGGCCCATCAGTTTTGAAAACTAAGCCATCTGCTTGATTAATGGCCTGCTGCACTCTTGTTTTCATTTACAATCAATATCAAAACTCTGGTTTCCCTAATGCTCTGTGAATGCATGAGGTTCTTCAGTTTTGAATTCCAAGCATGAAATTTAATTTGCTGCTATGCACTTGTTTTCACTTAAACCAATGTTAAAACCCTGTGTTTACCTAACACTCTGTGAAAGAAGGAGGTTCTTCAATTTTCAGATATTAAGCAAGGTACTTGTTTAGGAGGATACTTTTCACATCTTCCCACTTACAATCAATGAAAAAACAGTTTTTACCTAATGCTTCGTGAATGTAAGTGGTTATTCAGTTTTGAAAACTAAGCAAGGTATTTGTTTAATGTCTGCTTCAAAAATTTTTTCACTTCCAATCAATGTTAAAGCAGTGGTGATACATAAGATTCTGTGAATGCAGGCATTACTTCAGTTGTGAAAACCAAGCAAGTCCTTGTTTACTTGGCTGCTATACACTTATTTTCATATACATTCAATATCAAAACACAAGTTTTACCAAATGCTGAGTGAATTTATGGTATTCTTCAGTTTTGAAAACTAAGCAAATTACTTCTTTATTTGGTTGCTATGACACCAGTTTTCACTTACAATCACTGTCAAAACACTGATATTACTTAGTGCTCTGTGAATGTCACATGTCCTTCCCTTTTGAAAACTAAGCATGTTACTTTTTTAATTGGCTGCTATCCACTTGTTTTCACTTACAGTGTCCATAAGCTGGTTTTAACTAATATGCTGAGATTGCAGTTGTTTCTTCAAGTTGTGATAACTGAGAAAATTGCTTTTTCTGTGCTTGCTATCCACTTCTTTTCACTTACAACCAATGTCAATACCCTGCTTTTCACTATAACCCTGTGAATGAAGAAGGCTCTTCAATTTTCAAAAATTATGCAAGGTTCTTGTCTAATAGGATACTATTGACTTCTTTTCACTTAAAATCAATGTAAAAAACACTGGTTTTACCTTTGTGAATTTAAGTGGTTCTTAAGTATTGAAAACAAAGCAACTTTCTCATTTAATTGCCTTCTATACACTTCTTTTCACTTACAGTCAATGTCAAAATGGTGGTTTTACCTAACACTGTGTAAATGCAGAAGTTTCTTCAGTTTTGAAAACTAGGCAGATTACTTCCTTAATTGGCTGCTTTGCACTTGTTCTTACAATCAATCAATAAACACTGGCTTTACCTAAAATGTTGGGAATGTAAGTGGTTATTCATTTTTTTAAAATTATGCAAGTTACTTATTTAATTGCCTGCTGCACATTTCTTTTCATTTACAATCAATGTCAAAGCACTGGTTTTACCTAATGCTCTGAAAGGAGGAGGTCCTTCAGTTTTGAAAACTAAGCAAGTTACTTGTATAATTGCCTGTAAAGGACTAGTTTTCACTTACAATCAATGTCATAATGCTAGTATTACCTGGTACTTGTGAATTCAGTAGTTTCGTCAATTGTGAAAATTAAGCAAGTTATTTTTACATTTGTTGCTATGCACTTGTTTTCACTTACAAAGAATTTCAAAACCCTGGTTTTACCTAAGGTTCTGTGAATGAAGGAGCTTCTTCATTTTTTAAAAATTAAGCAAGGTGTTTGTTTAATAAGATACTATTCACTTGTTTTCACATAGAATCAGTGTCAAAATAGTGGTTTACCTAGCAGTCTGTGAATGCAGAAGGTCTTTCAGTGTTTAATACTTAGCAAGTTGCTTGTATAATTGGCTGTTACACACTTGTTTTCACTTACAATCAATGTCAAAATACTGGTTTTACCTAATGCTCTCTGCATGCATGAGATTTTTCGGTTTTGAATTCCAAACAAGTAGTTTAATTTGCTTCTATAAACTTGTTCTCACTTACGATCAATGAAAAAACACTGGCTTGACCTAATGCTTTGTGAATGTTCTTCAGTTTTGAAAAATAAGCAAGCTACTCATTTCATTGCCTGCTTCACACTTTTTTTCACTTACAATCAATGCCAAAGCTTTGGTGATACATAAGTTTCTGTGAATGCAGTCACTTCTTCACTTGTGAAAATCAAGTAATTCCTTGTTTAATTGGCTGATATGCACTTGTTTTTACATGCAATAAATATCAAAACACTGGTTTTAGTTTTACCTAACACTTTGTGAATGTAGGAGTTTCTTTAGTTTTGAAAACTAAGCAAACTACTTTATTTGGCTGCTATGGAACCTCTTTTCACTTACAATCAATGCCAAAACTTTGGGTTTACCTAATATTCTGTGAGTGAAATACGTTTTTCAATTTTGAAAACTAAGCAAATTACATCTTTATTTGGCTGCTATGGAACTTGTTTTCCCTTAAAATAACAATATGCTGGTTTTACCTAATACAATGAGAATGCAGCGTTTCTTCAAGTTGTGAATACTAAGGAAGTTTCTTTTTCATTGGTGCTGTGCACTTGTTTTCACTTAGAATCAATGAAAAAACATTGGTTGACATAACACTCTTGGAATACACTGGTTTCTTCACTTGGGAAAACTAAGCATTTCACCTCTTTAAATGAATGCTATGCACTTGTTTTCACTTACAATGTCAATATGCTGGTTTTGGGTAATACACTGAGAATGCAGTAATTTCTTCAGTTTTGGAAACTAACCAAGTTACTTCTTTAATTGACTGTTATGTCCTTGTTTTAACTTACAGCCAATGTCAACACTATTGTTTTACTTAAGGTTCTGGGAATGTAGCAGTTTCTTCAATGTGAAAACTATGGAAATTATTTCTTTATTTGGTTGCTGTGCACTTGTTTTCACTTACATTAAATATCAAAACACTTGTTTGACATTATGCTCTGTGGAGGAAGGAGTTCTTCAGTTTTGAAATCTAAGCATGTTGCTTGTTTAATTGCCTGCTACACACGTGTTTTCACTTACAATCAATGTCAAAACACTGGTTTTACCTAACACACTGTGAATGCACGAGGTACTTCAGTTTTCAATTCCAAGCATGTAGATAATTTGCAGCTATGCACTTGTTTTCACTTACAACAAATGTCAAAACCCTGGATTTACCTAACACTCTGTGAATGAAGGCGATTCTTCAATTTTCAAAAATTAAGCAAGGTACTTGTTTAATAGGATACTATTCAGTTCTTCTCACTTACAATCAATGAAAATGGCTGGTTTTACCTTTGTGACTATGTTTCCTCAATTTTGAAAACTAACAAATTACTCACATAATTGCCAGCTACACAATATTTTTCACTTACAATCAATGTCAAAATGCTGGTTTGACCTAACACTCTGTGAATGCAGGGGTTTGTTCAGTTCTGAAAACTAGGCATGTTATATCCTTAATTGGCTGCTTTGCCCTTTTTCTCACTATCAATTAAAAACCACTGGTTTTACATAACACTTTGTGAATGAAAGTGGTATTCAATATAGAAAGCTGAGCAACTTACTTGTTTAATTGATTGCTACGCAATTGTTTCCACTTAGAATGTCAATATGTTCATTTTACTTAATACACTGAGAATTCAGTTGTTTCTTAAAGTTGAGAAAACACAGTAATTTATTTTTTCATTGGGTGCTGTGCACTTGTTTTCACTTTCAATCAATGACAAAACAATGGCTTACACAATGCTCTGGGAATGAAGGAGTTTCTTCAGTTGGGAAAACTAAGCAATTTACATCTTTAAATGAATGCTACACACTTGTTTTCACTTAATCAATTACAAATCACTTGTGATACCTAACACTCTGTGAATGTAGTTCTTTGTTCAGTTGTGAAAACTAAGCAGTTACTTCTTTAATTGGCTGTTATGCAACTGTTTTAACTTACAATGAATATCAAAACCATGGTTTTACCGAATGTTCTGGGAATGCAGTAGTTTTTTCATTGGTGAAAACTAAGGAAACTATTTCTTTAATTAGCTGCAATGCATTAGTTTTCACTTACATTCAATATCACAACACTTGTATGACCAAATGGTCTGTGACTGAAGGAGTTTCTTCAGTTTTGAAAATTAAGAAACTTGTTAGTTTAATTGTCTGCTACACACTTGTTTTCACTTACATCAATTTCAAAATAGTGGTTTTACCTAATGCTCTGTGAATTCATGATGTTTTTCAATTTTGAATTCCAAGCAAGTAATTTAGTTCGCATCTATGCACTTGTTTTCACATACAAAAATTTTCAAAAGTCTGGTTTAACCTAACACTCTATGAAAGAAGGAGGTTCTTCAATTTTCAAATATTAATCAAGGTACTTGTTTTATAGGATACTATGCACTTATTCTCACTTAGATTCAATGAAAAACACTGGTTTTACCTCTGTGAATATAAGTGGTTCTTCAGTTTTGAAAACTAAGCATGTTACTCATTTAATTGCCTGCTGCAAAATTATTTTCACTTACAATCAATGTCAAAATGGTGGTTTAACCCAACACTCTCTGAGTGCAGGGATTTCTTCAGTTGTGGAAACTAGGCACGTTACTTCCTTTTTTGGCTGCTTTGCACTTGATCTCCCAATCAATAAAAGCTCTGTGTTTACCTAATACTTTGTGAATGAAATTCGTTCTTCAATTTGGAAAACTATGCAAGTTACTTATTTAATTTCCTGCTGCACATTTCTTTTCACTTGCAATCAATATCAAGGCACTGGTTTTACATAATGCTCTGTGAATGCAGTAGGTTATTCTGTTTTGAATTCTAAGCAAGTTAGTTGTGTTATTTACTGGTATTTATTCACACTTACAATGAATGTCAATACAGTGCTTTTACCTAAAGCTCTATGAATGCAGGAGATTGTTCTGTTTTCATAGCTAAGCAAGTTACTAGTTTAATTGGATGCTATGCACTTGTTTTCACTTACAATGTCAATATGCTGGTTTTACCTACTATACAGAGAATGCAGTTTTTCCTTCAATTTGTGAAAACTAAGAAAGTTATATTTACATTGGTTTGTATGCACTTGTTTGCACTTTAATCTCTGTCAAAATACTCATTTCACCTAATAAAGTGAATACAGTAGTTTCTTCAGTTTTGAATTCCAAGCATGTAGTTTAAATTGTTGCTATGTACTTGTTTTCACTTACAATCAATATAAAAACCATGGCTTTACATTTCTCTCTGAAAATGAAGAGCTTCTTCTATTTACAAAGATTAATATCACAGGCAATAAATCAATGCTCAAAAATCAGTAGCATTTCTGTACACCAATAACAAGAAATCTGAGGAGGATTTTAAAAAATACCATTTACAATAGTAACTAAAAGAATCAAATACCTATGAATAAATTTAACTAAAGATGTAAAAGACTTATAGACAGAAAACTACACAAAAGTGTTAAAGGAAATCAAAGAAGATGTAAATAAATGGAAGAATATTCCCTCTTCATGGATAGGAAGAAAAAATATCATCAAGATGTTTATCCTAGCCAAACAAATCTACATATTTAATGCAATCTCAATAAAAATCAACACAGTATTTTTTAAGGAACTTGAAAAACTAACCAGAATTTTATTTGGAAAGGTAAGAGGCCCCAAATGGCCAAAGACATATTGAAAAAGAAAAATGAAGTTGTAGGTATCACATTACCTGACTATAAAATATACCACAAAGCTACAGTGATCAAAACTGCATGGTATTGGTACAAGGATAGAATTAATGACCAATGGAACTGAATTGAGAGTTCTGATATAGATCCTTGGATATACAGTCATCTGATATTTGACAAGGCCACCAAGCCCACTCAGTGGGGAGAGAATGGCCTGTTTAACAAGTGATGCTTGTAGAACTGGATATCTGTATCCAAAAGAAGGAGAGAAAAACACCATCTAACACCTTATACAAAAATCAACTCAAGATGGATCAAAGATCTACATATAAGAGCCAAAGCCATAAAGACTTTGGAAGATAATGTAGGGAAGCATCTACAGGAACTTGTATCAGGAAATGGTTTCATGAACTTCACACTCAAAGCATGAGCAGCAAGAGAAAAAACAGATAAATGGGATCTCCTCAAAATTAAAAACTTCTGCACATCAAAGGACGTTATTAAGAAAATTAAAAGGCAGCATACCCAATGGGAAAAATATTTGGCAATCATATATCTGAAAGGAGCCTAATATCCTGCTTATATAAAGAAATCCTACACCTCAAAAATAAAAAGACAAGCAACCCATTTAAAAAATGTGCAAATTATCTGAAAAGACAATTCTCCAAGGAAGAAATACAAATGGCTAAAAAGCACATGAAAAAATGCTCAGAATCAGTAGCTATTAGGGAAATGCAAATCAAAATTACAAGATACCATCTTATACCCTTCAGAATGGCAGCTATTAAAAAAACAGCAGAATATAAGTATTTGAGAGGATGTGGAGGAATAAGAACCCTCATCCACTGCTGGAGGGATTGTGGAATGGTCCAGCCACTGTGGAGGACAGTTTGGCGGTTCCTCAGAAAACTATTAACAAATCTTCCATATGATCCTGTGATTCCACTGCTGGGTATATACCCAGAAGAATTGAAAGCAAAGCCACAAACAAACATATGCACACCAATGTTCATAGTGTCATTGTTCACATTTGCCAAAAGTTGGAATCAACCCCAGTGCCCATCAAGAGATGAATGGATAAAAAAATGTGGTACATACATACAATGGAATATTACTCAGTTGTAAGAAGGAATGAAGTGCTAACACACGGAATAACATGGATGAATCTTCAGGGCCTTATGTTGAGTGAAGTAAGCCAATCATTAAAGGATGAACAGTATATGACCTCACTGATTTGAATTGAGGAATGTGAGCAGTTGCTGAGAACCATTGTCTGAAAGCTAAGTTAACAAGGGAGAGAAAGAGAAGAGTAGGTTGTGAGCCATCATTCATATGGACATAATCTATGGTAAAGTGATAGAGTATACTTGCATATTGAAGGATAGGACAGGTGGGTTGTGATATTACTGTGTTTGGTGTTGCAGTGTTGACAGGTGGGTAGATTAGGAAGGTCAGGTTGGAATACCCAGGGCATGTAACTATGAATCTTGTCATCCAATGAGTCAAGACAAGGGAGTGTCATGTCCCCAAGGGGGAAGCAGAAGAGGAACAGAAAGGATCAAACAGGGGGTATTTAGTTATCATGAGAAATGTTTTTCATTACCTTACAGTAATGGACACAAGATATGGTAAATATCATAAAAAATTATTAAACTGTACCATCTAAACCACAAACTATACTGTAAACCATTGACAATGTTTAGTAGCTGTGTTTCACTATCTGTATAACAGTTATAACAATGCTAACATCCACACACAAAAAAGGTTTTAATATGGGGTGAGGAAAGGGGAAGGAGGCTGGGTATATGAGAGTCTCTAGTATTCTGTGTGTGACTTTGCTGTGACCTAAAACTACTTTGAAAATTAAATGTAAATTTGAGAGAAACACTGGTGAATGAGAGGGGGAAGGTGCCACGGTACAGACTGGACACAGGATAATGCAGTGATAAAAGGAAAAAAAAATTTTTAATTTTTTGTTTTTTTCCCATTTTTTGAATGTCCCAATCCATTAATTATACTATATTTTTAGTTGTTTTTTTTCTGAGTTTACATGTATTTTATCTCTTTCATTTAAGCTTATCATTATTATTTCATTTTCCTATTAATTGTATTTGGTTATTATATGGGGTTCAACTTCAAGGAAGGTTTAGATCACAGAAGGGTTACAATGATGGCTGCAGAGGATCATTGGGGGGGTTGTCAGGGATGGAGAATTCATGGGAGGAAGTTTATCTGAATATTCATGAAAGATATATAAAATTTTTCAAATGATCAAGGGGTGGGGCATGGTCATGGTGGGTAGACAATCACTCAATAAATGAGGGAATACTGAATTCCCAGTCTGGAGAGCTCTGCCACATTCTCCATGGGAGCAGCAACAGTCTCCCAAGTGCAGGGGCAGTGTCTGGCAAAAGAGGATGGTCCACTTATGGGTTCTTGTTATTGATTATTAGCCTTATGAATCTTGCTCTTGTATTTGAAACTTAGCCTACTGTTTTGGGGTGCCTTAGGGGTGCCACCTGAGAGCTTCTTTGTTGCTCAAATGTGGCCTCTCTCTAAGCCAAACTCAGTATATGAATGCATTACCTTCCCCCCAGCATGGGACAAGACTCCCGGTGAAGAGCCTCCCTGGTAACAAGGGATTAATACCAAGTGCCAACTGGCAATATGACTGAAAAAAGACCTTGAGTAAAAGGGGGAAATGTAAAGACAAATGAGTTCATGTGGCTAAGAGACTTCAAAGAGAGTCGGGAGTTCATCCCAAAGGTAACGCTTACGCACACATCAATAGGATCTCATAGATCACCAAAGTGGATATCACTCCCACACAAAGGGGCTTCTAAGGTCTCTGGAGGCTCCCAGGTACTATATAAGGGGGAATAGCTCCAGAGATTGATGCTTTATCAGTGGGCTCTACTTTGGAATCTGTGCTCCTGAGAGTGACAGAGTTGGACTCAAATAAATCCTGCCTGCACATGGTTTATCATCCCCTTGTATTCAAACCTATATGTGATGCTGGTGTTTGTAGGTATACTTTCAGAGACTGTACACTCTGGCCTTCCCATGAACAGCTGTGCCTGGAATCTTGGTGGAGCTGCAACTCCTACTCTACAGTTCAATGGACTCACCCAAGTAACCGGGTGAGTAGACAATGATGGACAATGGCTATCCCAGGGAATGGAGAGAGCCTGCAGCTGCAGGCAAGATAATCCCATCCACCATATCCTTGGTATATAAGCCCACTCTCACTTGGAGGTGGAGTCGACATCACCATCCCAGACTCCTCAGGACTGGGGGAAGAGTTATGGACTAGAGTGGACTTAATGGCATTCTGTTGTAGATATATTGTGTTTCAAGCAATGGATGAAATTATAACAATGAGGGGGCCAGTGGCCACTAGACACTTTCAGGGCAGGGATGGGAAAAGCAGTTGTAATACAGGGGCTTTCTCAGGACTTGGGAATTATCCTGAGTGACATTACAATGACAGATATAGGCCCTTTTACATCAGCATATACCATGCAGAACTACGAGGGAGAGAGTGTGGTCTACAATGTGAACTATGGTCCATGCTTAATGGGAAAACCCCAGGATGTGTATAGCCATTGCAGGTGAGGTGCCACACTAATGAAAGATGTTTATGTGGGATGTTATGGGAGGTGTGGGACGAAGGGAACATGGGAATCCCAGTAAATTTTGTGTGACATTTATGTAATCAAAGCATCTTTAAAAAAAAATATATATATATATAATAACATTTATGTCAGCAAATGCACATATATGCATATATATTTTTACATCATTTTACAAATATTGGTTTATATTGTAAAAAATTTAATTTTCACCAACAATTAACAAAGAAAGATTAATCAAGGTACTTGTTTAATATGATACTATTCATTTCTACTCACATACAATCAATGAAAAAACACTGGTTTTACCTCTGTGTATGCATATTGTTCTTTAAATTGGAAACTAAGCAAGTTACTCATTTAATTGCCTGCTACACACTTCTTTTCACTTATAACCAATGTCATATTGGTGGTTTTACTTAACACTCAGTGAATGCAGGAGTTTCTTCAGTTGTGAAACCTAGGCATGTTACTTCCTTAATTGGCTGCTGTGCAATTGTTTTTACTTACAATGTAAATATGCTGGTTTTACCTAATAAGCTGAGATTGCAGTGGTTTCATCAAGTTGTGAAAACAAAGTAAGTTACATTTTCATTGTGTGCTATGCACTTGTTTTCACTTACAATCAATTACAAAACAATGAATTACCTAACGCACTTCTAATGCTGTAGTTTCTTCAGTTGGGAAAACTAAGCAATTTACTTTTTTAATGAATGCTACACACTTGCTTTCAATTACAGTAAATGACAAATCAGTTGTGATACCTAAATTTGGTGAATGCAGTAGTTTCCTAATTTGTGAAAACTAAGGTAATTATTTCTTTAATTGGCTGCTGCACACTTGTTTTCATTTACATTCAATATCAAAACTCTTGTTTGACCTAATGCTCTGTGAATGCATGAGGTTCTTCAGATTTGAATTCCAAGCAAATAGTTTAATTTGTTGCTATGCACTTGTGTCAGTTACAACCATTGTCAAGACTCTGGTTTTACCTAACACTGTGAATTAAAGAGGTTCATCAATTTCCAAATATGAAACAAGGTACTTGTTTAATAGGATATGATACACTATTTCTCACAATAAATGTAAAAACACTGGTTTTACCTAACACTTTGTGAATGTATGTGGTTATTCAGTTTTGGAAACTAAGCAAGTTACTCATTTAATTGTCTGCTTCACACTCCTTTTCAATTACAGCCAATGTCAAAGCAGTAGTGATACATAAGATTTTGAGAATGCAGTCATTTCTTCACTTGTGAAAACCAAGCAAATCCTTTTTTAATTGGGTGCTATACACTTGATTTCAAATATAATAAATATCAAAACACTGATTTTAACTAATGCTCTGTGAATATAGGAGGTTCATCAGTTTTGAAAACAAAGCAAATTTCTCCTTTATTTGGCTGCTATGGCACTTGTTTTCACTTACAACCAATATCAAAATACTGGTTTTACAAAATGCCCTCTGAAAGCATGATGTTCTTAAGTGTTAAAAATGGAGCAATTTATTTGTTTAATTAGCTGCTATGCACTTGTTTTCACCTACAATAAAATATGCTCTTTTTCCCTAATACTCTGAGAATGCAGTTGTTTCTTCAAGTTGTGAACACTAAGCAGGTTACCTTTCATTGGGTGCTATACACTTGTTTTCATTTACAATCAATGACAAAACAATGATTTACCTAAGTCTCTTGGAATTCAGTTGTTTCTTCTGTTGGGAAAACTAAGAAATTTACTTCTTTAAATGAATGCTCCACACGTTTTCACTTCCAGTCAATGGCAAATAAGTTTTGATACATAACAGTCTGTGAGTGCAGTAATTTCTTCAGTTGTGACAACTAAGCACATTACTTCATTTATTGGCTGCTATGAATGTGTTTAACTTAGAACGAATATCAAAACCATGGTTTTACCTAGCATTCAGAGAATGCAGTATTTTCTTCATTTGGTAAAGCTAAGGAAGTTATTTCATTAATTGGCTGGAACACTCTTTTCAATTACATTCAATATCAAAACACTTGTTTTGTCCTAATGCTCTGTGAATGAAGGAAGTTCTGCAGTTTGGAAAATTAAGCAAGTAACTTGTTTAATGGCCTGATACACACATGTTTCCATTTACAATCAATGTCAAAACCCTGATTTTACCTAACCCTCTGTGAATGAAGGAGGTTCTTCAATTTTCAAAAAACTAAGCAAAGTAATTGTTTTATAGGATACTACTGATTTCTTCTCACTTAAAATCAATGAAAAAACACTGGTCTTGCCTAAGGTTTTGTGAATGTAATAGGTTCTTCAGTTTTAATAACTAAGCATGTTACTCGATTAATTGCCTGCTTCATACATCTTTTCACTTGCAATCAATTTCAAAGCATTGGTGATACATAAGATTCTGAGAATGCAGTCATTTCTTCACTTGTTAAATCCAAGTAACTCCTTGTTTAATTGTCTGCTATGCACTTATTTTAATTTACATTAAATATCAAAATACTGGTTTCACCTAATGCTCTGTGAATGAAGTAGTTTCTTCATTTTTGAAAACTAAGCAGGTTGCTTGTTTAATTACCTGCTACAAACTTCTTTTCACTTACAATCAAGATCAAAGCACTGGTTTTTCCTAATGATTTTGGAATGCAGTAGGTTATTCTGTACTGAATTCTAAGCAAGTTGCCTGCGTTATTTGCTGGTATTTATTCTCACTTACAATCAATGCCAAAACAATGGATTTACCTAATGCCCTATGAATGCAGGACGTCCTTCAGTTTAGAAAACTAAGCAATTTTCTTGTTTAATAGTTTGCCAAGTAATTGTTTTCACTTACAATGTCAATATGCTGGTTTTACCTAATACACTGTAAATGCAGTTGTTTCTTCAAGTTGTGAATACTAAGCATGTTACTTTTTCATTGGGTGTTTTGCCCTTGTTTTCACTTAAAATCAATGACAAAA
This sequence comes from Cabassous unicinctus, assembly GCA_029593785.1. Classification (NCBI taxonomy): domain Eukaryota; kingdom Metazoa; phylum Chordata; class Mammalia; order Cingulata; family Chlamyphoridae; genus Cabassous; species Cabassous unicinctus. The sequence continues at coordinate 34,966 of JAQZBX010001160.1, read as the reverse complement.
CAATGGTTTACCTAACACTCTGTGAATGCAGTAGTTTCTTCAGTTGTGAAAACTAAGCACATTATTTCTTTAATTGGCTGCTATGCACTTGTTGTAACTTACATTCAGTATCAAAACACTTGTTTATCCTAAGGCACTGTGAATGAAGGAGCTTCCTCCATTTTGAATATTAAGCAATTGCTTGATTAATAGGATAATATTCACATCTTCTCACAATCAATGAAAAATCTCTGGTTTTAACTTTGTGAATCTAAGTGTTTCTTCAGTTTTGGAAACTAACCAAGTTATTCATTTAATTGCTTTTTACACATTTCTTTTCAGTTACAATCAGTGTCAAAATGGTGGTTTTACCTAACAGTCTGTGAATGCAGGAGATTCTTCAGTTGTGAAAACTAGGCACATTACTTCCTTAATGTGGTGCTTTGCACTTTTTCTCACAATCTATGAAGAAACTCTGGTTTTGCCTAATGCATTGTGAATGTAAGCGGTTCTTCAGTGTGGAAAACTATGCAGGTTACACATTTAATTGCCTATGGCACACTTCTTTTCACTTACAATCAATGTGAAAACAGTTATTTTACCTAATGGTCTGTGAATGCAGTAGGTTATTGGTTTTGAATTCTAAGCAAGTGACTTGTGTTATGTGCAGGGATTTAATCCCACTTACCATCAATACCAAAGCAGTGGTTTAATCTAATTCTCTATGAATGCAGGAGGTTCTACAGTTTTGAAAACAAAGCAATTTACTTGTATAATTGGGTATTACACTCTTGTTTTCACTGACAATAAATGTCAAAATGCTGGTTTTAGCTAATATTTGTGGATGCAGTAGTTTCTTCAGTTGTGAAAACTAAGCAAGTTAATTTTTCATTTGGTGGTATGCACTTGTTTTCATTTACATTATCAATATGATGGTTTTCCATAATATGCTGAGAATGCAGTTGTTTCTTCAAGTTGTGAAAACTAAGCAAGTTACTCATTTAATTGCACACTTCACAATTCTTTTCACTTAAAATCGATGTTAAAGCTGTTGTGATACATAAGATTCTTTCAAAGCAGTCATTTCTTCACTTGGGAAAGCAAAGCAAGTTCTTGCTTAACTGGCTGCTATGCACTTGTTTCCACATACAATGAATATCAAAAGGCTGGTTATACCTAAAACTCTGTGAATATAGGTAGTTCTTCAGTTTTGTATACTAAGCAAATTACTTCTTTATTTGGCTACTGTGGCACATCATTTCACTTACAATCAATGTCAAAATGCTGGTTTTACCTAATATTTGAGAATGCAGTAATTTCTTGAGTTGTGAAAACAAAGCAAGTTACTTTTTCATTTGGTGCTATGCACTTGTTTTTACTTACAACCAATGTCAAATCCCTGATTTTACCTAACACTCTGTGAATGAAGGAGGTTCTTCAGTTTTCAAAAATTAAGGAAGATCCTAGTTTAATAGGATACTATTCACCTGTTTTTGCTTACAATTAATGTCAAATCCTCATTTTAGTTAACACACTTTGAATGAAGTAAGTTCTTCAATTTTCAAAAATTAAACAATGGACTTGTTTAATAGGATACTAATCAATTCTTCTCACTTAAAATCAATGAAAATACACTGGTTTTGCCTAAAGCTTGTTGAATGTATGTGGTTCTTCACTTTTGAAAACTAAGCAAATTATTCACTTATTTGCCTGCTTCACACTTCTTTTAACTTACAATCAAAGTCAAAGCAGTGGTGATACATAAGATTCTGTGAATGCAGTCATTTCTTGACCTGTGAAAATCAAAGAAGTCTGGTTTAATTGGCTGCTATGCAAAAGTTTTCCCATGCAATAAATATCAAAACACTGGTTTTACCTAACACTCTGTGAATATAGGAGGCCATTCAGTTTTGAAAACTAAGCAAATTATTTCTTTATTTAGCTGCTATGGCACTGGTTTTCACTTACAATCAATGTCAAAACACTGCTTTTACTTAATTCTCTGTGAATGCAGTTTATTCAGCTTTGAAAACTAAGCAAGTTACTTTTTTAATGTCTGCTATGCACGTGTTTTCACTTAAAATGTCAATATGCTGGGGTTACTTAATATGCTTACAAAGTTCAGTTGTTTCTTCAAGTTGTGGAAACTGACAAATTACTTTTTTATTGGGTGGTAGGCACTTGTTTTCACTTACAATCATTGACAAAACAGTGGTTTACCTAATTCTCTTCAAATGCAGTAGTTTCTTCAGGTGGAAAAACTAAGCATTTACTTCTTTAAATGAATGCTACACACTTGTTTTCACTGACAGTCAATGGAAAATCAGTTGTGATACCTAAGATTCTGTGAATACAGGAATTTCTCCAGTTGTGAAACCTAGGAGCATTACCTCCTTAATTGGCTGCTTGGCCCTTGTTCTCACAATCAATGAAAAACACTGGTTTTACCTAATGCTTTTTAAATGTAAGTGGTTTTTAGTTTGGAAAACTCTTCAAATTACTCATTTAATTGCCTGCTGCACACTTCTTTTCACTTACAATCACTGTCAAAGCTCTGGGTTTGCCTAATGCTCTATGAATGTAGTAGGTTATTCTGTTTTGAATTCCAAAAATGTTACTTGTGTTATTTGCTGGTATATATTTCCATTTACAATCAAGGCCAAAAGATTGGCTTTGCCTAATGCTCTATGAATGCAAGAGATCCTTCAGTTTTTAAAACTAAGCAAATTGTTTGATTAATTGCCTGCTACATACTTGTTTTCACATACATTCCATGTAAAAACACTGGTTTTACCTAATGCTCTGTGTTTGCAAATTGTTCTTCAGTTTTGAATTCAATCCAGGTAATTTAATTTGCTGCTATAGAGTTGTTTTCACTTACAACAAATGTCAAAACCCTGGTTTTACCTAACATATTTTGAAAGAAGGAGGTTATTATATTTTATAAAATGAAGCAAGGTTCTTGTTTAATAGGATACTATTCACTTCTTCTCACAATCTTTGAAAAAACACTGGTTTTAACTTTGTGAATGTAAGTGGTTCTGCAGTTTTGAAAACTAAGCAAGTTACTCATTTAATTGACTGTTACAAACTTCTTTTCAATTATAATCAGTGTCGAAATAGTAGTTTTACCTAATTCTCTGTGAATGCAAAACTTTCTTCAGTTGTGAAAAGTAGGAATATTACTTACTTAATTGACTGCTTTGCACTTGTTGTCTCAAAGAAAAAACACGGGTTTACCTAAGACTTTGTGAATGTAAGTGGTTCTTCAATTTGGAAAACTATGCAAGTTACTCCCTTAATTGCCTGCTGCACACTTCTTTTCACTTATAATCAATGTCAAAGCACTGATTTTACCTAATGTTCTATGAATGCAGTAGGATATTCTGTTTTGAATTCTAAGCAAATTACTTGTGTTACTTGCTGGTATTTATTCTCACTTACAATCAATACCAAAATAGTGGTTTTACCTAATGCTCTTTCAATGTGGGAGGTTTTTCAGTTTTGAAAACTAAGAAAATTATTTCTTTATTTGGCTGCTATGCACTTGTTTTCACTTACAATTTCTTAAGCTGATTTTACCTAATATGCTGAGAATGCAGTTGTTTCTTTAAGTTGTGGAAACTAAACAAGTTACTTTTTCATTGGGTGCTATGCACTTGTTTTCACTTATAATCAATGACAAAACCATGGTTTACCTAATGCTCTTGTAATGCAGGAGTCTCTTCAGTTGGTAAAATTAAGCAATTCACTTCTTTAAATGAGTGCTACACTCTTGTTTTCACTTACAGTCCATGGCAAATCAGCTATGATACTGTATTAGTTAACCAAAATGGTGCTAATGTAATATACCAGAGATTGGTTGGTCTTTACAAAGGGTATTTATTTGGGGTAGAAGTCCACAGTTACCAGGCTATAAAACATAAATTCCTTCCCTCATCAGAGTCCATTGCCACGTGTTGGAGCAAGACAGCAGCCAAAGTTCAGGTCTCTTGTGTTCCTCTCTTCCTGAGGCTGCGTTTCTCTCTAGGTTTAGTACTCTGTTTCTTCCACAAGGTCAGCTCTAGACTATTAGGCTCTCTAGGCCTTGATTCTCTCGACAAGGCCAGCTGTAATCTCTCAGGCAATTGGCTCATCTCTATTCTGGGGTCTTCTCTCCAACATCAAATCTTCAACATCAAAAACTGCCCCTTCTCTCCTTTGCCTTGTTTTTTATGTTTGATTCCAACACCCACCAAGGGGTGGGACTCAACACCCTACTGACATGGCCCAATCAAAGCCCCAGTTATAACTTCATCATGCCCAGATGAACAGATCAGTTTTCAAGCATGAACTAATATTGATTTTTGGAATTCATAATTACATCTAACTGCCAAACAGCTACATTCCACCCTCTGAATTCCAAAAATACAATTCAATATTCAAAAAAACTTAAGTCAGTAACAATGTAAGTACAAAATCATATCATAATCAATTCAAAGAATACTGTTTGTCTTGGAGCATGGTACTGTCTACTATAGACCTCTGAAGCTTACAAACCATTTAACTGCTTCCAAAACACAAAAGGACAGATAAAGAACAACTGTTTTCATTATTATAAGGAGAAATTGGGATGTTAAACATGAGAATGGATTCTCTACAGTTCAGTAAACTTGCAGGGCAACTTCCATTCAATTTCAAAGTCTGAGAGTCTTTCTTAAGATGATGGTTTCTTCTCCTTGGGGCCACATGGGGACCAACCCATTCCACAGGCTTACCCAAAGGCCCTTATCTTGGTTTCACCCTCATCAAGCATCTGGGTGTTTATCAAGCTCCAGAACTCAACCTCCAAGTGTGTTCGGTAGATTGCCACACCTTACCTAATCCTTGGGTTAGAGTCTTAGCCCTCCTAGTACAGTGAAGTGAAGACAACATTCCCCCTAACCTTTGGCATACAGGTTCAACCCTCTCAGAGCAATGGGTTGACAACTTGGTCTTCTCTAATCCATGGGGGCAGTAATCTCCTCTCACACTTATGAGGTGTTGAACTTAACTGCCATAATCATTGAGGAATGTGCTCACCCTCCCTGTATTCTGGGGCAGCAAAACTCTCCCAGAACATGGGTTGGAGATATCCAACCTCTTCAACTACAGAGGCAAACTCACCCCCTCTCAACACATGGGTGGGAATCTTCTCTGGGCCCAAGGCAATGTCTGAATTCCAGATCTCAGCTTCCATGGATTTCTTCTTAAAGCTGTACCTCCTTCAATCTTTCCTTTCATGTCCTCTTTTGTCCCAGCTGACAGGGGTTTTGTTCATACATCACTCTCAAAAACTTTGTTGGTTTACCATGCAGGAAGCAGTGGTCCAAGCCATTAGACAGTAAGACTTTCCACAAGTCTTTCCTAGATATGTGCATCTTCAATTCTAATTTACAAGTTCCAAGTGTAGTAAATCTTCAAATGGGGCATTTTTATCTAGGAATTTGATTTCCAGAAACTTGGAAGTTCTGGAATCAGTTTCTGTTTTCTTTGTGCCACAAAGTCCAGTTCTTAATGTATTTAACCATCTAGTATTTTGTTATACACTGCAAGGAGAAGCCAAGGCATATTCTCAGAGTTTACCTTGGAAAATTCTTCAGCTAAAATCTCAGGTTCACCATTTTCAAATTCTGTGCTCCATAAAACACCAGGAGTTTATCTTGCTAAATTCTCTGCAATGTTAAAACATGGTTGGCCGTTCCTCAAGTTTCCAATAATTGTTTCATCATTTACTTCTAAGGCATCATGGAAAGTCTCTTCAGTGTCCATATTACTAATGACAGTCTCTTCAGCACAAGTTAAGCCTTTTCCATGAAGCATCTCACAATTCCTCCAAATAACACCCCTTACCCATTTAAAAAACTCTTCCAACATTTTGATAATTGCAAAAGCACATCCTCATTCCTTGGTACAAAATTCTGTATTACCCAGCCAAAGGGGCACTAATGCATATACCAGAAGTTGATTGGTCTTTATAAAGGGTATTTAGTTGGGGTAGAAATCCACCATTACCAAGGCATAAAGCATAAATTTCTTCCCACACCAAAGTCCATTGCCATGTGTTGTAGCAAGACAGCTGCCAACATTTGCCATGGTTCAGTCTTCTTAGGAGCCTCTCTTCCCAGGGCTGCATTTCTCTTAAGGTTTTGATCCTCTGTTTCTTCCCCAAGGTCAACTGTAGACTATTAGGCGCTCTAGGCTTTGCTTCTCTTCACAAGGCCAGCTGTGAACTCTCAGGCAAATAGCTCATCTCTATCCTGGAGCCTTCTCTCCAACATCAAAACTTCAACATCAAAAACTGCCCCCTCTGTCCTTGCCTTGTCTTTTATATTTAATCCCACCACCCACCAAGGGGTTGGGTTCAGTGCCTTACTGACATGGCCCAATCAAAGCCCCAATTATAACTTCATCATGGCCAGATGAACAGATAGGTTTACTAGCATAATATAATATAGATATTTGGAATTCATAATTACATTAAAATGTGAAATGACTACAGATACTAAACACACTGTGAATGCAGTAGTTTCTTCAGTTGTGAAAACTAATCATGTTACTTCTTTAATTGGCTGCTATGCCCTTGTTTTTACTTATAACCAGTGTCAAAATCATGGTTTTACCTAACATTCTGGTAATGCAGGAGTTTATTCATTTGTCAAATCTAAGGAAGTTATTTCTTTAATTGGCTGCTACACACTTGTTTTCACTTATAATCAATGCCAAAATGGTGGTTTAACTTTACCTCTGTAAATGCAGTCATTTCTTCACTTGTGAAACCCATGTAAGACCTTTATTTGCCTGCTCTGTGTATGTTTTCACACACAATAATTTTCAAAACACTTGTTTTCCCTAAAGCTATGTGAAAAAAACACCTTCTTCAGTTTTGGACACTAAGCAAATTACTTCTTTATTGGCTGCTTTGGCACTTGTTTTCACTTGCAATCAATGTCAAAACAGTGGTTTTACCTAATACTCTGTGAATTCAGTAGGTTCTAAAGTTATGAAAACTAAGTAGTTTTCTTGTTTAAGTGGTTGCTATGCACTTGTTTCCACTTACAGTGTCAATATTATGGTTTTACCTAATATGCTGAGAATGCAGCTCTTTCTTCAAGTTGTGAAAACTAAGCCAGTTACTTTTCATAGGGTGCTCTACACTTGTTTTCTCTTACAATCAATGACAAAACAATGGTTTACCTAATGCTCTAGGAATGCTGGATTTTCTTCAGTTGGGAAAACAAAACAATTTACTTCTTTAAATGAATGCTATGCACTTGTTTTCAGTTACAGTAAATGGCAAATCTGTTGTCATACCTAACACCCTGTGAATGCAGTAGTTTCTTATGTTTTGAAAACTAAGCACGTTATTTCTTTAATAGGCTGCTATGCATTTGTTTTAACTTACAACCAAGGTCAAAACCAGAGTTTTCCTTAAGGTTCTTGGAATGCAGTAGTTTCTTCATTTGTGAAAACTAAGGAAGTTATTTCTTTAATTGGCTGCTATGCACTTGTTTTCACTTACATTCCATATCAAAACACTTGTTTCACCTAATGTTTTGTGAATGAAAGAGGTTCTTCAGTTTTGAAAACTAAACAAGGTGCTTGTTCAATTGTCTCCTACACACTTTGTTTCACTTACAATCAATATCAAAATACTGGTTTAACCTCATTTTCTGTGAATGGAGGTGGTTCTTGAGATTTGAAGTCCAAGTAAATAGTTTAATTTGCTGGTATACAATTGTTTTCATTTACAACCAATGTCAAAACCGTGGTTATACCTAACACTCTGTGAAGGAAGGAGGTTCTTCAATTTTCAAAAAGTAAGCAAGGTGCTTGTTTATTAGGATAATATTCATTGTGACACTTTCAATCAATGGAGAAAACTGGTTTTAATTTTGTGAATGTATGTGGTTCTTCAGTTTTTTCAAAGCTAAGCAAGTTACCCATTTAATTGCCTGTTACACATTTCTTTTCACTTACAATCAATGTCAAAGCACTGGTTTTACCTAATCCTCTGTGTATGCAGTAGGTTATTCTGTTTTGAATTCTAAGCAAGTTACTTGTGTTATTTGCTGGTATTTATTTTCTCTTACAAAAAATGTCAAAACAGTGGTTTTACCTAGCACTCTTTGATTGCAGGAGCTTTTTCAAATTTGAAAATTATGCATGTTACTTTTATATATGGCAGTTATGCACTTGTTTTCACTTACACACAATGTCAAAATGTTGGGTTTACATAATACTTGTGAATGCTGTGGTTTCTTCAGTTGTGAAAACTAAGCAAGTTACTTTTTCATTTGGCACTATGCACTTGTTTTCACTTACAACAAATGTCAACACCCTGGTAATACCTAATGCTCTGTGAATGGAAAAGGTCCTTCAATTTTAGAAAATTAAAGAATGTACTTGTTTAATAGGCTACTATTCACTTCTTTTCACTTACATTTAATGTCAATTCCCTGGTTTTACCTAACACTCTGAGAATGAAGGAGGTTCTTCAGTTTTCAATAATTAAGCAAGGTTCTTATTTAATAAGACACTATTCACTTGTTCCCACTTGCAATCAATGAAAAAACACTGGTTTTACCTAATGCTTTGTGAATGTAATTCATTCTTCCATTTGTAAAACTATAGAAGTTACTCTTTTAATTTCCTGCTGCACACTTCTTTTCATTTACAATCAGTGTCAAAGGAGTGGTGATACATAAGATACTGTGAATGAAGTCATTTCTTCACTTGTGAAAAGCAAGCAAGTCCTTGATTAATTGGGTGCTGTGCACTTGCTTTCCTATACAATCAGTGGAAACCACTGGTTTTTCTTAATGCTCTGTGAATGTAGGAGCTTCTGCAGTTTCGAAAACTAAGCAAATTACTTCTTTATTTCGCTGTTATGGCACTCGTTTTCTCTTACAATTGATGTCAAAACACTAGTTTTACCTAATGCTCTGTGAATGCAGTACGGTCTTAATTTTTGAAAATTAAACAAGTTACTTGATTAATTGCTCTGTAATTGTTTACACTTATAATATCAATAGGCTAGCTTTACCTTTTATGGAGAGAATGCAGTTGTTTCTTCAAGTTGTGAAAACTAAGTAAGTTACATTTTCGTTGGGTGCTATGCACTTGTTATCACTTATCATCAATGACAAAAAATGGTTTACCTAATACTCTTGGAATACAGTAGTTTCTTCAGTTGGGAAAACTCAGCAATTTACTTCTATAAATGACTGCTATGCACTTATTTTCACTTACAGTCAATATTAAAACACTTGTTTCACCAAATACTCCGTTAATTGAAGGAGGTTCTTCCGTTTTAAAAATTTAAGTGAAGTACTTGTTTAATAGGATATTCTTCACTTCTTCTCACTTACAATCAATGATAAAGCACTGGTTTATCTTTGTGAGTGTAAATCGTTCTTCAGTTTTGAAAACTAAGCAAGTTATTCATTTATTTCCTGCTACATACTTCTTTTCACTTAAAATCAATGTCAAAATTGAGGTTTTACCTAATACTCTGTGAATGTAGAAGTTCTTTCAGTTGTGGAAACTAGGCACTTTACTTCCTTAATTGGCTGCTTTGCTCTTGTTTTCACAATCAATGAAAAAACACTGGTTTTACCAAACACTTTATGAACATAAGTGGTTCCACAGTATGAAACTATGCAAGATTCTCATTTAATTTCCTGCTGCACACTTCTTTTCACTTACACTCAATGTGAAAACACTGGTTTTACCTAATGTTCTGTGAATGCCATCTGTTATTCTGTTTTGAATTCTAAGCAAGTTACTTGTGTTATTTGCTGGAATTTTTTCTCATTTACAATTAAATCCAAAATAGTGGTTTTACCTAATGCTCTGTGAATGCTGGAGATCCTTCAGTTTTGACAACTAAGCAAGTAAATTGTATAATTGGCAGTTATGCACTTGTTTTCTCTTACAATCAATATCAAAATGCTGGTTACCTGAGGCTCTGTGAATGTAGGAGATTCTTCTTTTGTGAAAATTAAGTAAGTTATTTAATTAGCTGCTACCCATTTGTTTTCACTTACAATCAATATCAAAACACTGGTTATACATAAAACTCTGTGAATGCATGAGTTTTTTCAGTTTTAAATTCCAAGCAAGTAGTTTAATTTGCTTCTATGCACTTGTTTTCACTTACAACCTGTGTCAAAACCCTGGTTTTACTGAACACTCTATGAATGAAGGATGTTCTCCAATTTTCAAAAGTTATGCAAGATACTTTTTAATAGGATATTATTCACTTCTTCTCACTTACAATAAGAAAACACTGGTGTTACCTAATGATTTGTGAATGTATATGGTCCTTCAGTTTTGAAAACTAAGCAAGATACTTTTTCCCTTGGTGCTCTGCACTTGTTTTCGTTTACAACCAATGTAAAAACCCTGTTTTTTCCTAATGCACTGTGAATCAAGGAAGTTTTTCAGTTTTCAATAATTAAGGAAGGCACTTGTTTAATAGCATACTATTCACTTATTTTCACTTGCAATGTCAAAATGGTGGTTTTACCTAATCTCTGTAAATGCAGGAATCTCTTCAGTTGTGAAAACTAGGCATGTTACTTTCTTAATTGGCTACTTTGCACTTGTTCTCACTTACAGTCAATGAAAAAACCAGTGGTTTTACCGAATGCTCTATGAACTAGGAGGTCCTTCAGTTTTGAAAACTAAGCATATTTCTTGTATAATTGGCTCTTACTCCCTTGATTTCACTTATAATCAATGTCAAAACGCTCATTTTACATAACACTTGTGAATGCAGTTGTTTCTTCAGTAGTGAAAACTAAGCAAATTTCTTTTACTTTTGATGGTATGCACTTGTTTTAACTTACAACCAATCTCAAAACAGTAGTTTGACCAAATGCTCTGGGAATGAAGGAGGTTCTTCTGTTTTGAAAACTAAGCAAGTTGCTTGTGTAATTGCCTTCTACACACCTGTTTTCACTTACAATTAATGTCAAAATGGTGGTTTTACTTAAACCTTTTAAAATGCAGTTGTTTCTTCAATTGTGAAAACCAGGAATGTTACTTTATTAATTGGATGCTTTGCACATGTTCTCAGTTACAATCAATGAAAAAACACTGGTTTTACCTAATGCTCTGTCAATGCACCACGTTCTTTAGTTTTGAATTCCAAGGAAGTTGTCTAATTTTCTGCTATTCACACTTTTTCACTTGCAAACAATATCAAAGCCCTGGTTTTTAGCTAACACTCTGTAAATGAATGAGGTTCTTCAATTTCCAAAAATTAAGCAATTTACTTGTTTAATGGAATACTTCACTTCTTCTCACAATCAATGTAAAGACACTGGTTTTACCTAATGCTTTGTGAATGAAAACGGTTCGCTTGTTTTGAAATCTAAGCAAGTCACTCATTTAATTGCCTGCCTCACATTTCTTTTCACTTATAATCAATGTCAAAGCAGAGATGATATGTAAGATTCTGTGAATGCAGACATTTCTTCAGTTGTGAAAAGCAAGCAATCCTTATTTAATTGGCTGTTATGCACTTGTTTTCATGTACAATAAATATCTAAGCACTGGTTTTACCTAACTCTCTGTGAATGTAGGAGTTTCTTCAGTTTTGAAAGCTAAGCAAATTACTTCTTTCTTTGGCTGCTATGCACTTGTTTTCACTTACAATGTCAATATGCTGGATTTACCTACTATGCTGAGAATGTAGTTGTTTCTTCATGTTGTGAAATTTAAGCAAGTTACTTTTTCTATGGATGCTATGCATTTGTTTTCACTTGCAATCAATGAGTTAAAAATGGTTTACTTAATGATCTTGGAATGCAATATATTCTTCAATTGGGAAAACTAAGCAATTTACTTCATTAACTGACTGCAACACTCTTGTTTTCACTTACAGTCAATTGCAAATCAGTTGTGATACCTAATTCTCTGTGAATGCAGTAGTTTCTTCTACAGTAGTAGTAACTAAGCCTGTTACTTCTTTACATGGCATCTATGCACTTGTTTTAAATTGCAACCAATGTCCAAGCAATGGTTTTACCTAACGTTCTGGGAATGCAGTAGTTTCTTTATTTGTGAAAACTAAGGAAGTTATTTCTTTAACTGGCTGCTATGCAATTGTTTTAACTTACATACAATATCAAAACACTTGTTTGACCTAATGCTCTGTGAAAGAAGGAGATTCTTCAGTTCTGAAAACTTAGCAAGTTCCTTGTTTAATTGCCTGCTACACATTTGTTTTCACTTTCAATCAATGTCAAATCACTGGTTTACCCTAATGTTTTGTGAATACATGGAGTACTTCAGTTTGAATATCAAGCAATTTGTTTAATTTTCTGCTGTGCACTTGTTTTCAATTACAACCAATGTCAAACCCTGGTTTTATCTAACACTGTGAATGAAGGAGGTTCTTCAATTTTCAAAAATTAACCAAGGTACTTGTTTAATAAGATACTATTTAATTTTTCTCACAATCAATGTAAAACACTGGTTTTACCTAATGCCTTGTGAAGGTAAGTGGTTCTTCAGTCATAAAAACTAATCAGGTTCCTCATTTAATTGCCTGCTTCACACTTCTTTTCACTTACAATCAACATCAAAGCAGTGTTGATACAAAAGATTTTGTGAATGCAGTCATTTCTTCACCTGTGAAAACCAAGCAAGTTCTTGTTTATTTGCCTGCCATGCAGTTGATTTCACATGAAATAAATATCAAATCTCTGGTTTCACCTATCCCTTTGTGAATGTAGTAGGTTCTTCAGTTTTGAAAACTAAGAAAATTACTTCTTTTTTGGCAGATATGGCACTTGCTTTCACTTACAATCTATGTCAAAACAGTGGTTTAACCTATTGATCTGTGAATGCAGTAAGTTCTTCAGTTGTGAAAACTAAGCAAGTTATTTTTTCATTGGGTACTATGCACTTGTTTCACTTACAATCAAAGGCAAAACAATGGTTTACCTAATGCTCTTGGAATGCAATATTTTCTTCAGTTGGGAAAACTAAGCAATTTACTTCTTTAAATGACTGCAATGCACTGGTTTTTACTTACAGTCAATGGCATATCAGTTGTGATGCCTAAAAATCTATGAATGCAGTAGTTTCTCATTTGTGTAAACTAAGCCTCTTACTTCTTTAATTGGCTGCTATGCACTTGTTTACACTTACAACCAATGTGAAAATCCTGATTTTACCTAACAATCTGTGAATGAAGAAGGTTCTTCAATTTTCAAAAATTAAACAAGGTACTTGTTTAATAGGATACTATTGATTTCTTCTCACAATCAATGAAAAACACTGATTTTACATAACACTTTGTCAATTTAAGTGGTTCTTCAGTTTTGAAAACTAAGCAAGTTACTCATTTAATTGCCTGCATCACTCTTCTTTTTACTTACAATCATTGTGAAAGCAGTGGAGTTACATAAGATTCTGTGAATGAAGTAATTTCTTCACTTGTGAAATCCAAGCAAGTCCTCGTTTAATTGGCTGTCATGCATTTGTTTTCACATACAATATATATCAAAGCACTGTTTTTACCTAATGCTCTGTGAATGTAGGAGCTTCTTTAGTTTTGAAAACTAAGCAAATTACTTCTTTATTTGGCTTCTTTGGCACTTGTTTTCACTTATAATCAATATCAAACCGCTGGTTTTAACTAATTCTCTGTCAATGCAGTAGGTTCTTCAGTTTAGAAAACTAAGGAAGTTACTTTAATCAGATGCTATGCACTTGTTTTCACTTAAAATGTCAAAATGCTGGTTTTACCTAATATGCTGAGAATTCAGTTGTTTCTTCAAGTTTTGAAAATTAACCAAGTTACTATTACCTTTGGTGCTATGCACTTGTGTTCATTACAATCAATGACAAATCAATGATTTACCTAATGCTCTTGGAATGCAGTATAATCTTCAGTAGGGGAACTAAGCAATTTATTTATTTAAATGACTGTAAAAGACTTGTTTTCACTTACACTCGATGGTAAATCAGTTGAGATAACTAACAGTCTGTGAATGTAGAAGTTTCTTCAGTTGTGAGAACTAAGCTCGTTACTTCTTTAATTGGCTGCTATGCACCTGTTTTTACTTACATCCAATGTCAAAACCATGGTTCCACCTAACATTCTGGGATGCATTAGTTTCTTCATTTGTGAAAACTAAGGAAATTATTTCTTTAATTGGCTGATACACACTTCTTTTCACTTACTTTCAATACCAAAACACATGTTTGACCTTATGCTCTGTGAATGAAGGAGGTTCTTCAGTTTTGAAAACAAAGCAACCTCCTTATTAATTGCCTGCTACACACTTGTTTCACTTACAATCAATGTCAAAACACTGGTTTTATCTAATTCTCTCTGAATGCCTGAGGTTCTTCAGCTTTGAATTGTAAGCAAATAGCTTAATTTGCTGCTTTGCAATTGTTTCCACTTACAATGAGTGTCAAAACTCTGGTTTTACCTAACACTGTGAGTGAAGGAGATTCTTCAGTTTTCAAAAAATACACAAAGTACTTGCTTAGTAGGATATTATTCACTTTTGCTGACAACCAACTGGTTTTACCTAATGCTTTGTGAATGTAACTTGTTGTTCACTTTTGAAAATTAAGCAAGTTCCTCATTTAATTGCCTGCTTCACACTTCTTTTTCACTTACAATCAATGTGCAAGCATTGGTGATAAATAGGATTTTGTGAATGCAGTCATTTCTTCAGTTGTGAAAACCAAGCAAGTCTTGTTTAATTGGCTGCTATGCACTTGTTTTAACTTACAATAAATATCAAAACACTGGTTTTACCTAACACTCTGTGAATGTAGGAAGTCATTCAGTTTTGAAAACTAAGAAAATTAATCATTTATTTGGCTGTAATGGCACTTGTTTTCACTTACAATCAATGGCAAAACTCTAGTTTTACCTAATGCTCTATGAAAACAGTAGGTTCTTCAGTTCTGAAAACTAATCAACTTTCTCATTTAACTGCCTGTTGTGCTCTTGTTTTCATTTACATTATCAATATGCTGTTTTTACCTAATACACTGAGAATCTAGTATTTTCTTCCATTGTGAAAACTTAGCATGTTATTTCTTTAATTGGCTGTTATGACCTTGTTTTAACTTACAACAAATGTCAAAACCGTGGTTTTACCTAACATTCTGGGAATGCAGTAGTTTCTTCATTTGTGAAAACTTAGGAAGTTATTTCTTTAATTTGCTGCTACACATTTTTTTCACTTACATACAATATCAAAACCCTTGTTTGACCTAATACTCTGTGAATGAAGGAGGTTCTTCTGTTTTGAAACTAAGCACGTTGTTTTTTTTTTATTGCGTTCTACACACGTGTTTTCACTTACAATCAGTATCAAAACACTGGTTTTACCTAATGCTCTGTGAATATAGGAGGGTCTTCAGTTTTTAATTCCAAGGAAGTAGTTCAATTTGCTGTTATGCACTTGTTTTCAGTTACAACCAATGTCAAAGCCCTGGTTTTATCTAACAGTATGTGAATGAAGGAGGTTCTTCAATTTTCATTAATTACACAAAGTACTTGTTTACTAGGATACTATTCACTTCTTCTCACTTAGAATCACTGGTTTTACCTAACACTTAGGGAAGGGAAGTGGTTCTCCAGTTTTGAAAACTAAGCAAGTTACTCATTTAATTGCCTGCTACACAGTTCTTTTCACTTACAATCAGTGTCAAAATGGTGGTTTTACATAATGTTCTGTGAATGCAGGTATTTCTTCAGTTGTGAAAACTAGGCATGCTACTTCATTAATTAGCTGCTTTGCAGTTGTTCTCACAATCAATGAGAAAACACTGGCTTTACATAATGCTTTGTGAATGTAATTGGTTTTTCAGTTTGGAAAGCTATACAAGTTACTCACTTAATTCCCTGCTGCACACTTCTTTTCACATACATACAATGACAAAGCACTAGTTTTACCTAATGCTCTGTGAATGCAGAAGGTTATCTTCTTTGAATTCTAAGCAAGTTACTTGTGTTATTTGCTGGTATTTGTTCTCACAATCAATGCAAAAACACTGGTGCTACCTAACACTCTATGAATGCAGGAGTTCATTCAGTTTTGAATATTAAGCAAGTTAATTGTATAAATGGCTGTTACACACTTGTTTTCACTTACAATCAATGTCAAAATACTGGTTTCACCTAATTCTCTGTGAATGCATGAGGTTCTTCAGTTTTGAATTAAAGCAAGTAGTTTAATTTGCTGCTATTCACTTGTTTTCACTTAAAACCAATATCAAACTCTGGTTATACCTAACACTCTGCTTGAAGGATGTTCATCTATTATCAAAAATTAAGGAAGATTCTTGCTTAATTGGGTGCTATTCAATTCTCACAATCACTGAAAAAACACTGGATTTAATTAATGCTTTGTGAATGTAAGTGTTTCTTCAGATTTGAAAACTAAGGAAGTTAATCATTTATTTTTCTGCTTCACAATTCTTTTCACTTACAATCAATGTCAAAGCAGTTGTGATACATAAGATGGTTTACATGATGCTCTTTAAATGCAGTAGATTTTTCAGTTAGGAAAACTTAGCAATTTACCTTTTTAAATGAATGTTATGCACTTGTTTTCAGTTACACTCAATGGCAAATCAGTTGTGATACCTAATATTCTGTGAATGCAGGAGTTTCTTCCATTGTGAAATCTAAGCACCTTACATATTTAATTGGATGCTATGCACTTGTTTTAAATTATAGCCAATGCCAAAACCATGGTTTTACCTAACATTCTGGCAATGCAGTAGTTTCTTCATTTGTGAAAACTGAGGGAGCTGTTTCTTTAATTGGCTTATACACACTTGTTTTTGCTTACAGTCAATGTCAAAACACTGGTTTTTCTTAATACTCTGTGAATGCACAAATTTCTTCAGGTTTGAATTCCAAGCAAGTCGTTTAATTTGCAGCTATGCACTTGTTTTCACTTACATTCAATATCAAAACTCTTGTTTAACCTAATTCTCTGTGATAGAAGGAGGTTCTTCAATTTTCAAAAATTAAGCAAGTTACTTGCTTAAAAGGATACTAGTCACATCTCTCTTGCAATCAATGAAAGAACACTGGTTTTAATTTTGTGAATTCAAGTGATTCTTTGGTTTTGAAAACTATGCAAATTACTGGTTAAAATGTCTGCTTCACACTTCTTTTCATTTACAATCAATGTCAAAGCAGTGGTGATTCATAAGATTTTGTGCATGCAGTCATTTCTTCAATTGTGAAAACCAAAAATGTCCGTGTTTAATTGGCTGCTATACACTTGTTTTCACATACTATAAATATCAAAACACTTGTTTTACCTAATGAGCCATGAATGTAGGAGGTTCTTCTGTTTTGGAAGCTAAGCTAATTACTTCTTCTTTTGGCTTCTATGGCACTAGTTTTCACTTAAAATCAATGTCAAAACACTAGTTTTACCTAACACTCTGTGAATGCAGTAGGTCCTTCAGTTTTCAAAACTAAGCAAGTTACTTGTTTAATTGGTTGCTCTGCACTTGTTTTTACTTACAATGTCAATTTTCTGGTTTTACAGAATACACTGAGAATGCAATTGTTTCTTCAAGTTGTGAAAACTAAAGAAGTTCTTTTTCATTGGGTGCTATGCACTTGTTTTCACTTACAATCAATGATAAAATAGTGGTTTAACTAAGGCTTTTTTAATGCAGTAGTTTCTTCATTTGGACAAACCAAGCAATTTACTTCTTTAAATAACTGTTGCACACTAGTTTTCACTTACATTCAATGGCAAACCAAATATGATGCCTAACACTCTGGGAATACAGTACTTTCTTCAGTTGTGAAAAATAAGCATGTTACCTCTTTAATCAGGTACTATGCACTTGTTTTCATTACAATGTCAATATCCTTGTTTTACCTAATGTTCTGGTAATGCAGCTGTTTCTTCTTTTGTGAAACTAGGGAAGTTATTTCTTTAGTTGTCAGCTATTCACTTGTTTTCACTTACATTCACTATCACACTTGTTTGTCCAAATGCTCTGTAAATGAAGAAGTTTCTTTACTTTTGAAAACTCAGCAAGTTGCTTGTTTAATTGCCTGCTTCACACTTGTTTTCACTTACAATCAATGTCAAAACACTGGTTTTATGTAATGTTCTGTGAATGCAGGATTTTGTTCTGTTTTGAATTCCAATCAAGTAGTTTAATTTTCTTCTAAGCATTTGTTTTCACTTACAACCAATGTCTAAACCCTGGTATAACCTAACACCCTGTGAATGAAGGAGGTTCTTCAGTTTTCAAAAATTAAACAAAGTACTTGTTTAATAGCATACTAGTCACTTGTATTCACTTACAATCAATGTCAAAATGGAGGTTTTATCAAATGATTTGAGAATGCAATCATTTTTCACTTGTGAAAACTAAGCATATTACTTCCTTAATTGGCTGCTTTGCACATGTTTTCACATACAATCATGAAAAACCACCTGTTTTACCTAACACTCTGTGAATTCAAGATGTTCCTTAATTTTGAATTTCAAGCAAGAAGTTTAGTTTTCTGCTATGCACTTGTTTTCAATTACAATCAATGTCAAATCCATGGATTTACCTAACATTCTGTGAAAGAAGGAGCTTCTTAAATTTTCAAAAATTAAGTAAGGTACTAGTTTAATAGGATACTATTCACTTATTCTCACTTACAGTACATGAAAAAACACTGGTTTTACCTTTGTGAATGTAAGTGGTATTTCAGATTTGAAAACTAAGCAAGTTAATTGTTTAATTGCCTGCTACACACTCTTTTTCACTTTAAAGCAATGTGAAAATGGTGGTTTTACCTAATGGTGTGTGAATACAGGTGTTTCTTCAGTTGTGAAAACAAGGCACAATATTTCCTTAATTGGCTGCTTTGCACTTTATCTCGCAATCAATGAAAAAACAATGGTTTTACCTAATGCTTTGTGAATGCAAGTGGTTCCTCAGTTTGGAAAACAATGCAATTTACAAATTTAATTGCCTGCTGCACCCTTTTTTCAGTTACAATAAATATCAAAATACTAGTTTTACCTAATGGTCTGTGAATGAGATAGGTTATACTCTTTTCAATTCTAAGGAATTTACTTCTGTTATTTGTTGATCTTTATTCTCACTTTAAATCAATGACAAACAGTGGTTTTGCCTTAAGATCTATGAATACAGGAGGTCCTTCAGTTTTGAAAGCTAAGCAAGTTACTTGTATAATTTGCTGTTACACACTTGTTTTCACTTAAAAATAATGTGAAAATGCTCATTTTACCTAATACATGTGAATTTAATAGTTTTTCCAGCTGTGAAAAGTAAGAAAGTTCCTTTTTCTTTTGGTGGTATGCACTTGTTTTCACTTACAACTCATGTAAAAACCCTGGTTTTACCTAACACCCTTTGAATGAAGGAGGTACTTTAGTTTCCAAAAATTAAGGAATTTACTTGTTTAATCACATACTATTCTTTTGTTTTCACTTTCATCAATGTCAAAATGGTGGTTTTACCTAATCCTCTGTAAATGCAGGAGTTACTTCAGTTGTGAAAACTAGGCACGTTACTTCCTTCATTGGCTGCTTTGCACTTGTTCTCACTTACAATCAATGAAAAAAGCACTGGTTTTACCTATCACTTTGTGAATATAAGTGGTTCTTCAGTTTTGAAAACTAAGCAAGTTACTCATTTAGTTGCCTTCTTCACACTTCTTTTCACTTACAATCAATGTCAAAGCAGTGGTGATACATAAGAACCTGTGAAAGCAGTCATTTTTACACCTGTGGAAACCAAGCAAGTCCTTGTTCAATTGTCTGCTAAACACTTGTTTTCACATACAATAAATATAAAAACAATGGTCTTGCCTAATGCTCTGTGAGTGTAGGAGGATCTTCAGTTTTGAAAACTAAGCAAATTACTTCTATATTTGGCTGCTATGGCACTTGTTTTCACTTACAATGTCAATATGCTGGGTTTACCTTATAGGCTGAGAATACAGCTGCTTCCTCATGTTGTGAAAACTAAGCAAGTTCCTTTTTCATTTCATGCTATGCACTTGTTTTCACTAACAATCTATGACAAAACCATGGTTTTCCTAACAGTCTTGGAATGCAGTAGTATCTTCAGTTGGGAAAATTAAGTAATTTACTTCTTTAAATGACTGCTATGCACTTGTTTTCACTTAGAGTCAATGGCAATTCAGTTGTGATACCTAACACTCTGTGAATGCAGTAGTTTCTTCAGTTGTGAAAATTAGCACTTTACTTCTTTAATTGGCTGCTATGCACTTGTTTTAAATTACAACCAATGTCAAAACCATGGTTTTACCTTATGATTTGAGAATGCAGCAGTTTCTTCATTTGGGAAAGGAAAGGAATTTATTTCTTTAATTGGCTGCTACTCGTTTGTTTTCACTTACACTCATTATGAAATCACTTGTTTGACCTAATGCTCTGTGAAATAAGGAGGTTATTCAGTTTTGAAAACTACACAATTTTCTTGCTTAGTTGCCTGCTATACACTTGTTTTCACTTACAATCAATGTCAAAGCACTGGTTTCACCTTAGGCTCTGTGAATGCACAAGTTTCTCCTGTTTTGAAATCCAAGTAAGTAGTTTAATTTGCTCTATGCACTTACAACCAATGTGAAAACACTGGATTTTACCTAACGCTCTATGAATGAGGGAAGTTCTTCAATTTTCAAAAATTAAGCAAGGTACTTAATAGGATACTATTCAATTCTTCTCACTTACAATCAATGAAAAAACACTGGTTTTACCTAATGCTTTGTGAAAGTAACTGGTTCTCCAGTTTTGAAATCTAAGCAAGTTACTCCTTGAATTGCCTGCCTCATGGCTCTTTTCACTTACAATCAATGTCAAAGTGGTGGTTTTACCTAATGCTCTTTGAATGTAGATGTTTCTTCAGTTGTGAAATCAAGCATGTTACTTCCTGAGCCTATGCTTCCAGAATTGCCTGATGTGTGCTTTTCCATTGACCATTTACTCTCTTATAAGGTGCCCATAATCATTCCTGTAGATGGAGCAGAACCACAAATTTCCATAATGTGTTCCAAAATATTTACTGAGAACATACTAATTCTAAGAGACTGTGCTAAATCTTGCATGGATATAAAGATTTATAGGAAATAATAGAACCCTATTCAATGTAGTTATGTAAATTATTAAAATACAAGGACTGGAATTCAACAAAGCTGAATTGTGTTGAATTAAATTGATAAGGAAATAGGAAAGAAGGCCCTTGAATGCAGCTGGGACTTTTCCAAATGAGCATTAATTCCCATTTGGGGATGGAACAGGTTGGAGTAGAGCATAAAGTGACTCAATCTTTGTCTCAAGTAGTTGAGCTGAAAGAATGCAGAAGCACCCTGCTCTATGGGAAGGAGCCCTACAAGAACATGTGATTCCCATGCTGGTTCCCTTGGGAACTCCTCCTCAAGGAATCTTGGGAAAATTAAGCAGTCTTCTAAACTCAAATTGTCTCATCTGTTCAAATAAAAACAAAAGAGCTGTGGGGAAAGGACAGATACTGTATGAGTATGCTATTACTAACTAAACATGTTATGTAAACTCATGGAATTAATAAGTAAAATATAGGTCACCAGACAATAGAATGAAGGTAGAGAATGGAAACCTGAGGGTTAATCTGTGCAACATTGGTTAAAAAGTTGTAAAACTTTGGAAATGAATGGGAATGGTGAAAGCCCATCAGGGTTTTTATGATTAGCAGAACTATTCTATGGGTATGACAGTGGTTGAAATGGGCTATCTAAGAACATGTATGTTACTAGAATGAAACCTAAAATATGTAACAAGGAATGGTATACCATAGCGAAGCTTCATGTAAAATATGAATATGGGTGATATTGCATATATAAGACTGTTTTTACAAAATAAAAACACAAATAAACTAGAGAGAAGGAAACACAATGCCAGCTATGAACAACAGTAGAAGCATAGAAAGATTGAGAAGTCATGAGTTTTTTTGTTACTTTGGTTTTTCTTTTTTATTGTTATTATATTGGAATAATAAAATGCTTTAAAATGATTGAAATGATGACTGCACAACTATGTGATTATATCAAAGATCATTGATTGCACATTTTGGATGGATTTATGCTTTATTAACATGTACCAATAAAATTGATTTGTTAAAAAAAGAAGAGTGTGGTGCTAGAGAGAGAATGATTGCTCATCCTTGCCCTCCCAGATCAAATTAAACTATATATAGTGTTTATATATATAGTGTTTTATAAACTGTACTGTGTCTTTAAAAAACATTGATTTAATCAACAAATATTTTCTGAATGCACAAGGTTCTTCAGGATTGAATACCAAGAAAGCAATTTAATTTGCTGCTATGCACTAGTTTTCACTTAAAACCAATGTCAAAACCCTGGTTTTACCTAACACTCTGTAGAAGAAGGAGGTACTTCAATTTTCAAAAATTAAACAAGGTACTTGTTTAATACTATACTATTCACTTCTTCTCACATACAATCAATGAAAAACACAGGTTTTACCTAACACTTTGTGAAAGTAAGTGGTTCTTCAATTTTGAAAACTAATCAAGTTACTCATTTAATTGTCTGCCTCACAATTTCTTTCACTTACAATCAATGTGAAAATGTTGGTTTTACTTAATGCTCTGTGAATGCAGGAATTTCTTCAGTTATGAAAAGAAGCATATTACTTTCATAATTGGTTGCTTTTCACTTGTTCACACAATCAATGAAAAAACACTGGTTTTACCTAATGCTCTGTGAATGCAGTCAGTTATTCTATTTTGAATTCTAAGCAAGTTACTTGTGTTATTTGCTGGTATTTATTCTCATTTACAATCAATGCCAAAACAGTGGTTTACCTAATGCTGTGTGAATGAAGGAGGTCCTTCAGTTTTGAAAACTAATCAAGTTTCTTGTATAATTTCGCTGTTATGCACATGTTCTCACTTACAAACAAAGTCAAAATGCTCGTTTTACCTAATAATGGTGAAGGCAGTCATTTCTTCCATTTGAAAACTAAGCAAGTTACTTTTTCATTTGGTGCTATTCACTTGTTTTCACTTACAATCAATATCAAAACCCTGGTTTTACTTAACATCTGTGAATGAAGGAGGTTCTTCAATTTTCAGAAATTATCCATTGTTCTTGTTTACTAGGATACAGTTCACTTCTCACTTACAATCAATGAAAAAACATTGGTCTTTCCTTTGTAATGTAAGTGGTTCTTCAGTATGAAAACTAAGCAAGTTACTCATTTAATTGCCTGTTTCCCACTTCTTTTCACTTACAAGCAATGTCAAAGCAGTGGTGATATATAAGATTCTGTGAATGCAGTCATTTCTTCAATTGTGAAAACCAAGCAGGTCCTTATTTAATTGACTGCTATGCACTTTTTTTGGCTGTGATGGCAGTTGTTTTCACTTACAATCAATGTCAAAATACTTGTTTTACCTAATGCACTATGTGTGCAGTACATTCTTCAGTTTTGAAAATTAAGAATGTTGATTGTTTAATAGCCTGCTGTGCACTCGTTTTCACTTACAATGTCAATATGCTGATGTTTCCTAATACGCTGAGAATGCAGTTGTTTCTTCAAGTTGTGAAAACTAAGCAAGTTACATTTTTATTGGGTGCTGTGCTCTTGTTTTCACATACAATAAATATCAAATCACTGGTTTACCCTAATGCTCTGTTAATGTATGCTATTCTTCAGTTTTGAAAACTAAGCAAATTAATTCATTATTTGGCTGCTATGGCACTTCCTTTCACTTACAGTAACAATATGCTGGTTTTACCTAATATTTTGAGAATGCAGTAGATTCTTCAAGTTGTGAAAACAAAGCAAGCTTCTTTGTCATCGGTGCTCTGCACTTGTTTTCACTTACAATCAATGACAAAAAATGGTTTAAAAATGCTCTTGGAATGCAGTGGTTTCTTCAGTTAGGAAAACTAAGAATTTTACCTCTTTAAATGAATGCTATGCACCTGTTTTCACTTACAGTTAATGGCAAATCAGTTGTGATTCCTATCATTCTGTGAATGCAGTAGCTTCTTCAGTTGTGAAAACTAAGGATGTTACTTCTTTAATTGGCGTCTATGCACTTGTTTTAACTTATAACCAATATAAAAACCATGGTTTTACCTTATGTTCGGGGAATGCAGTAGTTTCTTCATTTGTTAAAGCAAAGGATGTAATTTCTTTAATTGGCTGCTGCAGTCTTGTTTTCACTTACATTCTATATGGAAACACTTGTTTGACCTAAGTTCTGTGAATGAAGGAGGTTCTTCAGTTTAGAAAACTAAGCAAGTTGCTTGTTTAAATGCCTGCTAGACACCTGTTTTCACTTACAATCAATGTCAAAACACTGGTTGTACCTAATGCTCTGTGAATGCAGGAGGTTTTTCAGTTTTAAATTCCAAGCAATTAGTTTAATTTGCTGCTATGCACTTGATTTCATTTACAACCAATGTCAACCCTGGGTTTACCTAACACTCTGTGAAAGAAGGAGGTTCTTCAATGTTCAAAAATTAAGCAAGGTACTTGTTTAAAGGTTGCTATTCACTTATTCTCTCTTACAACCAATGGAA
Source organism: Cabassous unicinctus (assembly GCA_029593785.1). NCBI lineage: Eukaryota > Metazoa > Chordata > Mammalia > Cingulata > Chlamyphoridae > Cabassous > Cabassous unicinctus. The sequence continues at coordinate 10,365 of JAQZBX010001160.1, read as the reverse complement.
ATCACTGGTTTTACCTAACATTTGTGAATGTAAGTTGGTTCTTCAGTTGTGAAAACTAAGCAAGTTATTCATTTAATTTTCTGCTACAAACTTCTTTTCAGTTACAATTAATATCAAAAGGGTGTTTTTACCTAACACTCTGTGAATGCAGGAGCATGTCCTGTTGTGAAAACTTTGCACCTTACTTCCTTAATTGGCTGCTTTGCAGTTGTCCTCACAATCAATGAAAAATTACTCGTTTTACCTTATGCTTTGTGAATTTTAGTGGGTCATTTAAGTGGTTCTTCAGTTTGGAAAACTATGCAAGTAACTCATTCAATTGCCTGTTGCACACTTCTTTTCACTTACAAGCAATGTCAAAGCCCTGGTTTTACTTAATGCTCTGTGAATGCACTCAGTTATTTTGTTTTGAATTCTAAGCAAGTTACTTGGGTTATTTGCTGGTATTTATTCACACTTACAACTAATGCCAAAATGGAGGTTTTACGTAATGCTCTATGAATGCAGGAGATTTTCCAGTTTTTAAAACTAAGCAAGTTACTTGTATATTTTTCTGTTACACACTTGTTTTCACTTACAATCAATGCCAAAATGCTGGTTTTAACTAATACTTGAGAATGCAATAGTTTCTTCACTTGTGAAAACTAAGCAAGTTACTTTTCATTTGTTGTTATGCACTGGTTTTCACTTTCAACCAATGCCAAATCCCTGGTTTTACCTTAAGCTCTGTGAATGAAGGAGGTTCTTCAGTTTTTCAAAAATTATGGAAGGTACTTGTTTAATAGGATTCTACTCACTTGTTTTCACTCACAATCAATGTCAAAATTGGTGTTTTACCTAACCCTATGTAAATGCAGGAGTTCCTTGAGTTGTGAAAACTATGCATGTTACTTCCTTAATTGGCTGGTTTGCACTTGTTTTCACTTACAATGTAAATATGCTGATTTTACATAATACCATGAGATTGCAAGTGTTTCTTCAAGTTGTGAAAAGTAAGCATGTTAAATTTTAAATGTGTGCTATACACTTGTTTTCACTTACAATCAATGACAATACAATGGAATACCTAATGCACTTGGAATGCAGTAGTTTCTTCAGTTGTGAGAACTAAGCAATTTTGTTCTTTCAATGAATTCTACACACTTATTTTTTCTTACAGTCAATGACAAATCAATTGTGATACTTAAACTCTGTGAAGGCAGTTGTTTCTTCAATTGTGAAAACTAAGGACGTTATTTCTTTAATTGGCTGCTATTCACTTGTTCTAACTTCCAACCAATGTCAAAACCATCATTTTACCTAACGTTCTGGGAATCCAGTAGTTTCTTAATCTTTGAAAACTATGGAAGTTATTTCTTTAATTGGCTGCTATGCATATCAATATCAAAACACTTGTTTGTCCTAATGCTCTGTGAATGCATGACGTTCTTAAGTTTTGAATTCCAAGCAAGTAGTTTAATTTGCTGCAATGCACTTGGTTTCAGTTACAACCAGTGTCAAAAGCCTGGTTTTATCTAACACTCTGTGAATGAAGGAGGTTCTTCAATTTTTTAAAATGAAATAATATATTTGTTTAATAGTATATAGTTCACTTCTTCTCACAATCAACAAAAAATCACTGGTTATAACTAATATTTTGTGAATGTAAGTGGTTCATCAGTTTTGAAAACCAAGCAAGTTACTCATTTAATTGCCTGCTTCACACTTCTTTTCACTTACAATCAATGTCAAAGCTGTGGTGATATACAAGTTTCTGTGAATACAGTCATTTCTTCAATTGTGAAAACCAAGCAAGACCTTGTATTATTGTCTGCTATGCACTTCTTTTCACATACAATAAATATCAAAACACTGACTTTCCTAACTCTCTGTGAATGTAAATCATCCTTCAGTTTTTAAAACTAAGCAAATTACTTCTTTAATTGTCTGCTATGCACTTGCTTTCATATAAAATGTCAATATGCTGGTTTTAGCTAATGCTCTGTGAATGCAGTAAGTTCTTCAGTTTTGAAAACCAAGCAAGTTACTTATTTAATTGTCTGCCATGCACATGTTTTCAGTTAAAATGTCAATATGTTGGTTTTCTCTAATAGGCAGAAAATTCAGTAATTTATTCAATTGGGTAAACTAAGCAATTTAACTCTTTAAATGACTGTGACACACTTGTTTTCATTTACAGTCAATGACAAAAAAATTGTTTACCTAACACTCTTGGAATGCAGTAGGTTCTTCAGTTGGGAAAATGAAGCAATTTACCTCTTTAAATGAATGCTATGCACTTGTTTTCACTTACAGTCAATGGCAAATCAGTTGTGATACCTTATACTCTGTGAATGCAGTAGTTTCTTCCATTGTGAAAACTAAGCACCTTACTTATTTAATTGGATGTTATGCACTTGTTTTAAATTACAACAAATGTCAAAACCATGGTTTTACCTAATGTTCTGTGAATGTAGCCATTTCTTCACTTGTGGAAACCAAGCAAGTCCTTGTTTAATTGGTTGCTCTGCACTTGTTTTCACTTACATTCAATTTGAAACATATGTTTGACCTACCACTCTGTAAATATAGGGAGTTCTTCAGCTTTGAAAACTAAGCAAGTTGCTTATATAATTGCCTGCTGCACACTTGTTTTCACTTTCAATCCATGTGAAAACACTGGTTTTATCTTATGCTCTGTGAATGCAGTACGTTCTTCAGTTTTGAAAACTAAGCAGTAACTTTTTTAATTGGCTGTAATGCACTTGTTTTCACTTACATTCTATATCTAAACAATTGTTTGACCTAGTGCTCTGTGAATGAAGGAAGTTCTTTAGATTTTAAAACTTAGCAAGTTGCTTGTTTAATTGCATGCTACACACTTCTTTTCACTTACAATCAATGTCAAAATGCTTTTTTTTTTAACCTAACACTCTGGAAATGCAGGATTTTCTTCCATTTTGAAAACTAGGGACGTTACTTCCTTAATTGGCATATTTGCACTTGTCCTCAAAATCATTGAAAAAACACTGGCTTTACGTAATGCTTTGTGAAGGTAAGTGGTTCTTAAGTTTGGAAATCTATACAAGTTACTCATTTAATTCCCTGCTGCAAATTTCTTTTCATTTGCAATCAATGTCAAAGCACTTGTTTTACCTAATGCTCTGTGAATGCAGTAGGCTATTCTCTTTTGAATTCTAACCAAGTTACTTGTGTTATTTGCTGGAATTTATTCTCACTTACAATCAAAGGCAAAACAGTGGTTTTATCTCTTTCTCTATGAATGCAGAAGGTCCTTCAGTTTTGAAAACTAAGCAAGTTACTTGTATAATTGACTGTTACTCAGTTGTTTTTGCTTCAAACAATGTCAAAACCCTGGTTTTACCTAATGCTCTGAGAATGAAGAAGTTTCTTCAGTTTCCAAAAATTAAGGAAGGTACTAGTTTAACTGAATACTCTTCACTTCTTTCCACTTACAATCAATGTCTCAATGGTGATTTTACCTAACCCTCTGTAAATGCAGGAGTTTCTTCAGTTGTGAAATCTAGACACATTATTTCCTTAATTGTCTTCTTTGCACTTGTTCTCACTAACAACCAATGTCAAAACCCTGGTTTTACCTAACAACCTGAATGAATGAGGTTCTTCAATTTTCAAAAATTAAGAAAGGTACTTGTTTAATAGGATACTATTCACTTCTTCTCACAATCAATGAAAAAGCACTGGTTTTCCAGATTGCTTTGTGATTTTAGTGGTTCTTCATTTTTGAAAACTAAGAAAATTACTTCTTTATTTGGTGATTAGGGCACCTGTTTTCACTTACAATCAATGTCAAAACACTGGTTTTACCTAATGCTCTGTGAATGCAGTATGTTCTTCAGTTTGAAAACTAACCAAGTTATTTGTTTAGTTGGCTGCTATGCACTTGTTTTCACTCACAATGCCAACATGCTGGTTTTACCTAATACACTGAGAATGCAGTAGTTTCTTCAGTTGGGAAAACTAAGCAATTTACTTCTTTAAATGACTGCTAAGCACTTGTTTTCACTTACAGTCAATGGCAAATCAGTTGTGGTACCTAACACTCTGTGAATGCAGTAATTGCTTCAGTTGTGGAAACTAGGCACATTACTTATTTTTTAGGCTGCTATGCACTTGTTTTAACTTACATCTAATGTTAAAACCAGATTTTACCTAACACTCTGTGAATGAAGGATGTTCTTCAATTTCAAAAATTAATCAAGGTACTTATTAAATAGGATACTTATCACTTCTTCTCACAATCAATGAATAAACACTGGTTTTCCAAAATGCTTTTTTGTTTTAAGTAGTTCTTCAATTTTGAAAACTAAGCAAGTTATTCATTTAATTGCCTGCTTTAGGCTTCCTTCACTTACAATCAATATCAAAGCAGTGGGATACATGATGCTATGAATGCAGTCATTCCTTCACTTGTGAAACCCAAGCAAATCCTTGTTTAATTGGCTGCTATGCACTTGTTTTCACATACAATAAATATTAAAACATTGGTTTTACATAACACTTTGTGAATGAAAGTGGATTTCCAATTGGAAAGGTATGCAAGTTACTCATTTAATTGCCTGCTGCATAGTTCTTTTCACTTACAATAAATATCAAAGCTCTGGTTTTGCCTAATGCTCTGTGAATGCAGTAGGTTATTCTGTTTTGTATTCTAAGCAAGTTACTTCTATTATTTGCTGGTATTTATTTCCACTTATAATCAATGCCAAAACAATGGTTTTACCTAATGTTCAATGAATGCAGGAGGTCCTTCTCTTTTGAAAACTAAGCACTCTACTTGTATAATTGGCTGTTACACACTTGTTTTGACTTACAATCAATATCAAAATTTTGGTTTTACCTAACATTTGTGAATGAAGTAGTTTCTTCATTTGTGAAAATTAACAAGTTACTTTTACTTTTGGTGCTATTCACTTGTTTTAATGTGCAACCAATATCAAAACACTGGTTTTACCAAAGGCTCTTTGAATTTAGTAATTTCTTCAGCTGAAAACTAAGCAAGTTACTTGTTTAAGTGGCTGCTATGCACTGGTATTCATTTTCAATGTCAATATGCTGGTTTTACTTAATATGCTGAGAATGCAGTTGTTTCTTCAAGTTGTGAAAACTGAGCAAGTTACATTTTAATTTGGTGCTATGCACTTGTTTTCAGTTACAACAAATATCAAAACCCTGATTTTAACTAATGCTCTGTGAATGAAGGAGGTTCTTCAGTTTTCAAATATTAAGGAAGGTACTTGTTTAATAGAATACTATTCACTTGTATTCAATTAAAACCACTGTCAAAATGGTGGTTTTACCTAACCATATGTAAATGCAGGAATTTCTTCAGTTGTGAAAACTAGGCATGTTATTTCCTTAATTGCCTGCTTTTCACCTGTTCTCACAATCAATGAAAGCACAATGGTTTTACCTAACGCTTTGTGAATGGATGTGGTTCTTCAGTTTTGAAAACTCAGCAAGTTACTCATTTAATTGCCTGCTTGACTTTTCTTTTCACTTTCAGTCAATGTCAAATCATTGGTGATACATAAGATTCTGAGAATGCAGTCATTTCTTCATTTGTGAAAACCAAGCAATCTCTGCTCCATTGGTTGCTATGCACTTGTTTTCACATACAAAATATATCACAACACAGTTTTTACTTAAAGCTTTGTAAATGTAGGAGTTTCTGCAGTTTTGAAAACTAAGCAAATTACTTCTTTATTTGGATGCTATGGCACTTGTTTTCATTTGCAGTCAATGTCAAAACAGTGGATTTACCAAATGCTCTGTGAATAAAATATGTTATTCAGTTTGGAACACTAAGGAAGTTATTTGTTTAGTTGTCTGCTGTGCACTTGTTTTCACTTACAATGTCAATGTGTGGTTTTACATAACATGTTGAGAATTCAGATGTTTCTTCAAGTTGTGAAAACTAAGCAAGTTACTTTTTGATTGGGTACTATGCACTTGTTTTCATTTACAATCAATGACAAAACAAAGGTTTACCTAATGCTCTTTGCAGTAGTTTCTTTAGTTGTGAAAACTAAGCATGTTACTCCTTTAATTGGCTGCTATGCAATTGTTTTAACTTACAACCAATGTCAAAACCATGGTTTTACTGGACATTGTGTGAATGCAGTAATTTCTTCATTTGTGAAAACTAAGGAAGTTATTTCTTTAATTGGCTGCTATGCACTTGTTTTCACTTACATTCAATATCAAAACACTTGATTGACCTAATGCTCTGTGAGAGAAGGAGGTTCTTCAGTTTTGAAACTGCCTGTTACACACTTGTTTTCACTTACAATCAATGTTAAAACCATGGTTTTACCTAATGTTTGGTGAATGTTCGAGTTTCTTCAGTTTTGAATTCCAAGCAAGTTTGGAATTCAATGTTTGGTGAATGTTCGAGTTTCTTCAGTTTTGAATTCCAAGCAAGTAGTTTAATTTGCTGCTATGCACTTGGTTTCACTTACAGCCAATATCAAAACCCTGGTTTTACCTAATGCACTGTGAATGAAAGAGGTTATTCAGTTTTCAAAAATTAAGCAAGATACTTGTTTAAGACGTTACAATTCATTTCTTGTCATTTACAATCAATGAAAAACAATGGTTTTTCTTTTGTAAATGTAAATTTTTCTTCAGTTTTATAAATTAAACTTGTTACTCATTTCATTGCATGCTACACACTTCTTTTCACCTACAATCAATGTCAAAGTGTTGGTTTTACCTAACACACTGTGAATGCAGGAGTTTCTTCAGTTGTGAAATTTAGGCTTGTTATTTTCTTAATTGGCTGCTTTGCACTTGTTCTCACATTCAGTGAAAAATCATTGGTTTCACCTATCACTTTGTGAATATAACTGGTTCTTCAGGTTGGAAAATTATGTAAGTTACCATTTAATTGCCTTCTGCACTCTTCTTTTCACTTACAATCAATGTCAGAGCACTTTTTTGCCTAATGCTCTGTAAATGCAATTGTTTAATCTGTTTTGAATTATTAGTGAATTACTTGGGTTATTTCCTGGTATTTATTCTCATTTACAATCAATACGAAAACAGGGGTTTTTCCTAATGCTCTATGAATGGAAGAAGTCCTTCAGGTTTTTTTAAAACTAAGGAAGTTGCTTGTATAATTGGTTGTTATGCAATAGTTTTCACTTACAATCAATGTCAAAATGCTGGTTTTACCTAATAATGTGAATGCAGTAGTTTCTTCAGTTGTGGCAACTAAGCAAGTTACTTTTTCATTTGGTGCTATGCACGTGTATTCACTTACAATCAATAACAAAACAATGGTTTACATAACACTTTTGGAATGCAGTAGCGTCTTCAGTTGGGAATAACAAGCCATTTACTTCTTGAAATGAATGCTATGCACTTATTTTAACTTACAACCAATGTTAAAGCCATGGTTTCTCCAAAGGTTGTGGGAATGCAGTAATTTCTTCACTTCTGAAAACTAAGCAAGTTACTTATTTAATTGGCTGCTATGCACTTGATTTCACTTAGGATGAATGAAGAAATACATATTTTATATAGTGGTCTGTGGATGTAGGAGTTCCTATAGTTTTGAAACCTTAGCAATTAATTGCTTAATTGCCTGCTACACATTCCATTTCCCTTACAATCAATGTCAGAACAGTGGTCATACATAACATTTTATGCATGCAATCATTTCTTCACTTGTGAAAACTATGCAATTTACTTCTTTAATTGGCTGCTACGAGCTTGTTTTCACTTACAATCAATGTCAAAACACTGGTTTTACATAATGGTCTGTGAATGCAGGAGGTTCTTCAGTTTTGAATTCAAAGCAAGTTGTTTAAAATGCACTTGACTTCACTTACAATGTCAAATCTCTGGTTTTAACTAACACTTTCTGAATGAAGGAGGTCTTCAGTTTCAAAAATTAGGCAAGGTTGTTGTTTAATAGGATACTATTGACATGTTTTCTATTACAATTAATTTCATAACATTTGTTTTCCCTAATGCTGTGAATGTAGGAGGCTCTTCAGTTTTGAAAACTAAGCAAGTTAATCATTTGATAGCCTGCTAAACACCTTTTTGCTCTGATAATCTATTTCAAAACACCAGATTTACCTAATGCTCTGTGAATGCAGTAGATTATTCTGTTTTGAATTCTAAGCAAGTTACCTGTGTTATTTACTGAAATTTATTTGTTTCCACTTAAAACCAATGCCAAACCAGTGGTTTTACCTAATGCTCTATGAATGCAGGAGACCATTCAGTTTTGAAAACTAAGCAAGTTGTTTGTTAATTAGCTGCTACACACTTGTTTTGAATTACATTCGATGTCATAATGCTGGTTTTGCCTAATACTTCTGAATGTAGTAGTTTCTTCAGTTGTGCAAACTGAGCAAGTAACATTTTCATTTATGCTATGCACTTGTTTTCTTTTACAATCCATGTGAAAACAGAAGTTTTGCCTAACTTTCTGAGAATGCTGTAGTTTCTTCATTTGTGAAAACTAAGGAAGTTATTTCTTTAAATGGCTGCTACATAGTGGTTTTCACTTACAGACAATATCAGAACACAGTTTTGTCCTAATGCTCTGTGAATGAAGGAGATTTTTCAGTTTTGGAAACTGAGCAAGTTGCTTAATTCCCTGTACACATTTGTTTTCACTTACAGTCAATATCAATATGCTGGTTTTACATAATACTCTGAGAATGCAGTTGTTTCATTAAGTTCTAAAAATTAAGCAAGTTACTTTTTCTTTTCATGCTATGCACTTGTTTTCACTTACAATCAATGTCAGAGCAGTGGTGATACATAATATTCTGTGAATAGAGTCATTTTTTCACTTGTGAAAACTAAGCAATATCCTTTTTTAATTGACTGCTATGCACTTGTTTTCACTTACAATTAATGTCAAAACACTAGTTTTATATAATGTTCTGTGAATATAGGAGGTATCAGTTTTGAAAATCAAGCAAGCTACTTGTTTAATTGCCAGTTACACACTTATTTTCACTTACACTCAATGTCAAAACACTGGTTTTGTTTAATGATCTGTGAACGCATTAGGTTATTTTTTTTGAATTCTAAGCAAGTTCCTCATGTTTTTTGCTGGTGCTTATTTGTTTTCACTGACAATCAGTGCCAAAACTGTAGTTTTACCTAATGCTCTATGAATGCAGGTGGTCCTTCAGTTTTCAAAATTAAGCTAGTTACTTGTTTAATTGGATGCTATGCACTTCTTTTCATTTACAATGGCAATATGCTGATTTACAAAATACACTGAGAAAGCAGTAGTTTCTTCAAGTAGTGAAAACTAAATGAGTAACATTTTCATTGTGTGCTATGCAGTTGTTTTCATTTACAATCACTGACAAAACAAAGGTTCAACTAATGCTCTTGGAATGCAGTCATTTCCTCACTTGGGAAAACTAACCATGTAACTTCTTTAATTGGCTGCTATGCTCTTGTTTTAACTTGCAACCAATATTAAAACTATGGTTTTACCTAATTTTCTGGGAGAGCAGTAGTTTCTTCATTTGTGAAAACTAAGGAAGTTATTTATTTAATTGTCTGCTACACATTTGTTTTCACTTAAATTCAATATCAAAACACTTGCTTAACCTAAAGCTCTTTGAATGAAGCAGGTTCTTCAGTTTTTAAAAATAAGTAAGTTGCTTGTTTCATTGCCTGCAACACACTGGTTTTCACTTACAATCAATGTGAAAACACTGGTTTTACCTTATGCTCTGAGAATGAAGTAGCTTCTTCAGTTTTTACTTGGTTAATTGGCTGCTATGCACTTTTTTTTACTTACAATGTCAATGTGCTGGTTTAACCTAATACTCTGAGAATGCAATTATTTCTTCAGGTTCTGAAAACTAAGCAAGTTATTTTTGTTTGTGTGCTATGCACTTGTTTTCAGTTCCCCAATGTCAAAACCCTCGTTTTACCTAATGCTATGTGAATGCAGTAGGTTATTGTGTTTTGAATTCTAAGCAAGTTTATTGTGTTATTTGCTGGTATTTATACACACTTACAATCATTTCCAAAACAGTGGTTTTACCTAACTCTCTATGAATGCAGTAGGTCCCTAAGTTTTGAAAACTAAGCAAGTTATTTGTATAATTGGCTGCTATGCATTTGTTTTCACTTAAGATCAACATCAAAATGCTGTTTTTATCTAATACTTGTGAATGCGGTAGTTTCTTCAGTTGTGAAAACTAAACAAGTTACTTTTTGATTTGGTGCTATGCACTTGTTTCCAGTTACAACCAATGGCAAAACCCTGGTTTTACCTAACACTCTGTGAAGGAAGGAGGTTCTTCAGTTTTCAAAAATTACAGAAGGTACTTGTTTAATAGGATACTATTCACT